>JASGXE010008741.1:0-17455 GCA_030068105.1 Sinentomon sp. SZTP_YWyxl
GTCGTTTTGATTTAAACCACTTGCCGAAGACAAATTTAGCGAATTTGGTGCATTAAAATCACCACACAGAAAGAAAATCACATCATTGGAAAAATTTAAAACAACAGAATCATAAATATCATCAAACAAGGTACTTCCTTTGGAAATATTCGGTGGAATATATACACACCCAATCACAACAACTGTCTCCTTCAATTTAAAACGGCACCAGACAATTTCGGCGGGGCTATTATCGCACAACCCAGATGGAATTTGAGTACTGCAAAAGGATTTGTGCACCCCTAGAATCACACCTCCACCTCTTTGGCCACCCAATATTCTATCTCTGCGGTGAATATCGAAAGCCGATGGGAAAATCTCTTGCGAATGAATGTCGGTTTGCAGCCACGACTCAGTCAAACAGAATATAAAGACATTATGCTCATTCAGAAACTCTCGTAAGATGACCCTCTTTAAGATACCACAGATGCTTTGGCAATTTAGAACAACCAAGGATCTGGGAGAAGAGGGCGGCAAAGACAGTGAACTCCCAAATGCGGAATGACTGCCCGGAGAAGAACCACAAGGAGCGAAAGTAACTCTGTCACTCGGGTCTGCCAAAGGAGACGACTTTCCCTCAGCCATTTTAGAAATATTGGAGGAAAGCTTGGATTCAGAGGCTGTGTTAGATGTAAAAGCTGGTGAATTAAAAAGTTTGAGTGGACTGCGAATGGAAAGAGTATTTTGAGTGAGGCAACAGCTTGTAGCGACAGGAATATCAGAAGAGCTTATCTTCTGTGCTGGTTTCTCCGAAGAGAATGCCCGTTTTTTGCATTGTTAAACAGTAAACAATCAAATAATGACTTAGCCAGTTCAGATTGACCTTGAAAGGTCAGGTGGCATCCGTCCTTCTTGAGCCATGCACTGCGAAATCCATAGTTCACGTCCGAAAACAGGATGGATCTCGCCTTGCAGAAGTGCCAAAGCATGGTGTTAACGTCGAAGATATCTTCGGAAGTGAAATCAGCGCGTTTCACAATTCCTGACACAACGACACGCTTCAGCTTCGGGGCCGAGAGCCTCACGGCACTGATTAAATCTGCGAAATCACAGAGCAACAGCTCGAGACTGGAACACTTTGGCAGATCATTTGTGCCCACATGCAGAATTACGATTTCTGCATTTTTGAGTAGAGACTCGGACGATAGCACATAAGATGCCAACTGGCCAACGCGAACACCTGGCAGCGATAGAACACTGACTCCGGGTTGCCTTATACACTTGCCGATTCCTCGCACCAACGAGTCACCTATGACGATCACCTTATCCCGAGGAGATCCGGTAAGATGTTGACGACGAGGAATGTAGGGCTGCATGTCACGCGGGAAAGCAATTGGCCTGCGTTCGGCGCTGCGAACTCCGATGTTTCGCTGTTGATGCCGACTATCAGGCAGCTTAACCGGCGAATGCGAGAGGGAGGGAATGGTTCCAGGTCGGACTTCCGCTCCGGAACTGACCGATTTGGCACTACCCATCCGAATTTTGTGGGTGGTCTGATGCTGCCTTGAACAAGAAGGGGCTGAAGCCACCGCATGACCAGCTTCAGGGATTGCAGGAATCCCAGGTCCACTCTTGGGATTCCTGGAATGTGCCAGATTTGGAGGTGGTTTCGAGGTATCGAAGCCATGTGCACTGAAGGGCACACGGGTGCACTGAGCCTCGCATCCAGCAAAAACAGACGCTGAAGCACTGCCATCGCAAAGAGCACTGGCACGAGGAGGGGCTGTAGCCACGCACGGCAACCCAATTGCACCAGATTGGCTGGCGTATGATTCTTCACACCGGGGAAGCTGAATTTGAGAAGCAAGATTTGGCAGTTCGTATGATGTGTCAGCCACAGCCATGTATAGATACAGTCGCGACAATTGACGCGCATGGCGCCATGTTTGTTCACGCAGCATTGTCATTGCGCGCACTGAGAAATGCGATTCGAAGAGGTCTCCCACAGTTTTTCTGGCTGTGAGGAAACTTCCGGACCGATTTTCCTGATTTTTGTGTCATTTGAAACCGCAAAAATGGCGCTACATTAATATGTGAATTACATATTGCCATCCGACGATGTTTAGCCATGATATGCGATGAAGCGCATCGGCAAAATGGGCCAAAATGAACCAAGATCGAGCCGATACTTTTTTCAGCGCGAACAAACATGCCATAACTCCATGCTGACATGTCCCCCTCGTCATGGAGTACCTACAACCCCAAGTCAACCCCCCTTCCCGCGTTCTCCAGAAAATCTTACCAAATGCTACTTTGTCAATTTCTGGTATACTGAGGATCGGAGCCGGACACTTTGTCGCAAGCGGACACTTTGTCAACGCGGTTAGATTGTCGAACGGACACATTGCCGCACGGACAGATTGTCTCAAGCGGACAAATTGTCGCAAGCGGAAATATTTCCGCAAGTGGACAGATTGTTGCAAGCGGACAGTTTGTCACAAGCGGACAGATTGTCGCAAGCGGACAGAATGTCGTAAGCGGACAGATTGTCGCAGAAATCTATTTTTTAAATTTGAATTTTTCAGAAATCTATTTTTTAAATTTGAATTTTTCAAAAAATTAATTTTGAAAAAAATAAATTCGTCATGGAAAATTAATTTTGAAAAAAGCAAAAACTCAAATTCGTGAAGTTGGCTTTGCTTCCATGCATAAATGTTTCTCGGAACAGGCGAAAAAAGTTCGATGTCGCAAAACGTCGTGCACTGCGCTCAGAAACATCACCCACCTGGGCCATTTGTGAGCTTTTTCTTTCATCTCCCAACACGTGCGCCAACCATACGTTCTGACATCGCCTCATCTCCGCAGGAGTAAAACAAAACAAAAAGCGAAGCCCGACACAAGACAAATTTTCTGCGTTTTCCGCAAACGGTCAATGCGGCTGGTTGAAACACCGCAGCCGCGTTTTACAAAGAAATACCCACAGCGTTTCATTTATACATTTACGAACATTTCGGGCATAACGACCGGTCATGATTGGACGGCATTCAGAGCATGTCTATTCTTCATTAGAGATCGTCCTGTCCGTGTACTGAATAATTAATTTATACTAATCGGGCACTTTTCCATCTAACCCCATATAAAAAATTCTGCACCCACAAGACGTCATGCGTTTTTCTTTGTGCTTCGTGCAGTTTGGAATTAATGCCCTCAAAGTGCGAGTACATGATCAACGTTATGTTATGTTCGAAGACTTTTGGCAGGCAGTGTAACACAGTGCATTCATCTTTCAAAGGTAAATATTTAAGACTAGAATCATCAACATTGAGGACTTCTAAGGCAAAAGTCCTGGCAATACTGGTCGCGCATATCATCCATCTTGACGCATGTTCTTTTTTCGTAAACGAAAACAATGCTACGTGTCGCGTTCTCACTCCATAAAAGAGCCAAATGATGTTCAAATGCAGTGATTTTGGTGTCACAAGAAAGCGGAAGATGTCCTCTACAACTCTTTCGCAGGCCGAAACCATGTTACAACAGAAAAAATCGCACAATTCTTGAAAATATACGAGGATCCCGAAATTTGATCATATTTCGTTATTTCATTAGTTTAGTTTCTTTTGAAATAATTGTATTTTACCATCGAAAGGTTTGGGTTCATAATATACGACTAAAACCGCCTGTTTTTCAGCTTTCCAACACAATAAGATTCATCAAAATCCATTGGTTTGTTCACGATAAAGTTAACTTTTTGTGGGTTGTGCGCGCGAGCCGCCGTCTTCCCGCATTTCAATTTCCTGTTCCGAATGAACAAAGATGGCGCCTCTCGAGGCGGTGCCATCTGAACGCCATTCTCCATTATTGTCGACACTGTATCTATCAATCGCTGTGGTGTCAGCTATTGGAAACTCTACAGTGTGGACACTTGATGAATTTGGAACACTGGAGTGGTCCAAATTGCTGCAGTTAGTGGGACGTTGAGAAGACGCTTCATGTGATCCAAATAAACCAGCCATTATGAGGCCAGAGGGTGGATCATGCGCGATTGAAGCGTCACACTCGCTGAGGTGGTGATCTGAAGACGGTGCTAAAATTGATCTGCATGGTAGATTAGAACGAGAGCTCGGGCAGAGCTCTTTGTCAGAAGATGCTGAAGCAGGAGGCCATGATGATGGAGGAGAAAATTCAGCACTGAGCACTGGATATAGAGACGGATTGGAGGGGCAAGTGGCTCCACTGGATGGCAACTTTCAGATGTCAAGGCAGTCATGGCATGGTCCCATTTTGATGCGGAGAAACTTTGAGCTGGTGAATTAGATAAGATTATTTCTTCAAATACCTATTTTTCTATTTAATTGTTTATTTCCCGTTTCACATTGTGGCGCAATTCCTCCCGCAGTGTTGTGGAAGAGTCGCAAGTGTTGTATTTTTTCTCCCAACTGCACAATTTCTGCAGCAAGCTGAGATATGTGACTGGTTCATCGCATTAATTTGGGATGTCTTCTTTTGTCAACCACTTGGATCTGTGTTTACAAGCTTTTACCATAACGCTTTTACTCTGGTGTTCGTCCAACCCTGCATATTTGGCTTTAACCCGTGTTTGTTGGTTCCATTTCACAAACGGAAATGTATCGTTGCTGCGTTTTTTATTTGTGGGTTTCATGTTTTTTGATTTTTGTTTTTTTTTAGGAAAATGCTGTGGTGTTGGAGCAAACGCTAAGTGCTGCGGTTAGTTGTTTGTTCATCCTCTATTTGATGTCTTCTCAAAGTCTTCTCAAAGCCTTCGTGTGTTTTTGCCACTCTTGTGTGAAACTGTCCGAAGAAAGTAACTTAAGTACTCGGTTTTCGAAAAGATTTTGTGCATATCTGTCCGAAGAAAATACCTTTAGTGTTCTGTTTTCGAAAAGACTTTTGCACGAAACTGTCCGTAGAAGGTACCTTTAGTTTTCGGTTTTCGAAAAGTTATTTGTAAAAAAAGCTTCGTCGGATGATTTTGTGAAAGATGATTTTTCACTACACGCACCTGTGTATACATGCCAAAAACCCTCAAACTCTCTGTTTAAATGCCATTTCCTCATTGCACAATCCATTCACAGATTCGAACGAAACATCGTGTTGTGGAACTGGCAACAAAGCGGTTTGCTGCCCAACTGAAGACTGCTGCGGTAACAACGAATGCTGCTCCCCAAGAAAAAGTAAGTTTTGTCGGAATTGGGGAGAGTGTCCTACCGTGGAGAGTTCAAGTTGAGGTTCAGTTTGCTCCAAGGAGCGAATATGACCAGCGCCGCTGCTTCTGCAAAATTTAAGGCAGATGGTCAAATAAAAAATAAATTGGTCTGTTTTGTCACACGATTACCGGGTTTTGTGTAAATGCAAGGGCAACGTGGCCCTCTTTGCCGAGTCACCGGCCGCATGGCTGTCAACTCAGGATGGCAATGATGATGATGTGATGATGAAATTTGCTCCGCTGTGCAATTTAATCCTGACATGAACTTCTTACGGCTTTACTTTCGTGAACAGGGGTATGAGCTTTGATTAAAGGATTTGGTTGAGGCCAGGGTAGGTTGGCTGACATTTTACAATTTATTTGGCCAAACCTTGGGAATGTGGCTGGTTCTGCCTTTTAGTCGCGTGACAAAGTTGAGCCTGATTCAATCGGTGGTACAACGTTGTTTCACAAGTCCTCAGGGCCGCTTCTGGACGGGTCTCATCTGGAAGACAGGCTTGGAAGGCTCCACCCTTGGAAGAGTTCACGAAGGCCTCAGACGGGTTCAATGATTGGTTATTGATCTTGCCAGTAGACCAGATGAATCCAACACCTATTTTCTCCACTTCACTTGTTATATAAGCGCAGAGGAGATTACCTGGTCTTGGATAGGATGACCCAGAAAAACCTCCCCAAAAATATGCTTGGAAAACTGGAATACCCCACGATGACGTGGCCAGGCGAAAGTTACAAGACCTTTGGAAGGCGGTGTTTCATTTGCCTGATATCAAAGTTTCATATCATGTGTCAAAAAAGAAAAGAGGCTCTTCATTTTGGTCATCCTGTGTGCGGAACATCCTCAGATGCACCAAATGTATATTACCCGGGGTGAGTGGATGCAAAACCTTGCTTCCCTCGATCAGGGAAATGATGTCGAACTCTGGTGCCTTTCGAGTGTACCGATTGTAAACACTGCCAACTGTGTTGCCGTGGAGCAGAGAGAAAAGCGTGCATGCATCCCTCGCAGTCGAGGACGGACACAAAAAAGAGAAATGGAATGTCATGGACAAGCAGGGGTCGAACCACGGCAATATAAATCCATAACTGGGACGCGCACCCTGAAACACAGAGGCACGAGGGTCAGCAACACTCAAATGGCGACAATAACAACAAGAAACCCATGACGGTAAAGTCGTTTAACATTGGGAAATAAGACAGATTACGGGAAGTCCTAGTTATTGAGGCGAAATTGGACGGTATTCCAGGCCAAGATGGTCCGAGGAAAAAGACATATCAAAAGAGCGTACCGGCTGCATGTCGGCGGAGAAATGCAGAGCCCGTCTACTGCGCGACATTGATCTGGTTTGATCCTGTATACTGGCGAGGACGAAAGCCACACTGCCAAAGGATATCTCCCAAAAGATTCAGGCAATGAAGATGACGCCGGCTCACCAATGAATCCAGTTTCAGGTGACTGAGCATGGCAGTTACAGGTATCAAAATTACCCTTATTTGCTCGGGCAGCACTTCTCAACTTTTTCGATGGCAATCATTTCACCCCCTTTGCTGGGCTTGCTATTTCCCTTTTGCCAGGTTTGACCCTCTGTATTTCATGTACTGTGTTTTAAAAATCTGTTTTATCCACAGCATCAAATTATTACAGCTGCTTTTGCTGTTCGAAAACAATGATAAAATAAATACTATGTGGCACGTTGAGAAGTTGAAATATGTTTGAATGATTATGGCTGGTTTCGGCTTTGATTGAAATGTTGCAGTTGTTTGTGAACAACGAAGTTTATCGGAAGATATAGTTGGCACGAACACTGCAAATTCCCAAGCGCACATCATGTGTGCGGTTTCGCACATCAAGTGAGTGGTTTCTGTGTGCCAACTTGCGATGTGAGCCGAAGCACGTATCGATTTCGTTGGCACAGATGGGACGCTCACATTAACCATGCCTCCGCGTACTTGAAGTGTGCCAGAAACGTTGCATTTCATTGTGTGCTGTTTAACATTCATCCATATTTGCAGTGAACCTGTTGATGTGTTACGTGTTTATGTACGCAAACGCGACATTTTCGGGTGTTGTGACTGCACATCGAAGAATCGTGTGTCCTCGAGACGATTTATGAAATCGTGTGCCCTCGAGACGATTTATGAAATCGTGTGTGCTCGAGACGACAAATGAAATCGTGTATCCTCGAGACGATTTATGAAATCGTGTGTCCTCGAGAGACGATTTATGAAATATCAAATTTTGCTTTTGTGAAAAACGATAGTTGGTTCGGATGCGAAATGATTGGTAATGTTTGGGGTTGTGATGGCAATTTTGCAAATTATGATTTGAAAGAACCATAGCTGGTTTATTACCTCTTTTTCAGCATTGCGAAATCAACGAATTTGAGTTTTATGTAACAGCTGGTTAATGTTTTGTTTTCCGTGACCAGGCCTATGTTGTTTGAACGCCACTGGAGCTGGACTGGGGAAGTGCTGCAACCCAGAAACAAATTCATGCTGTTACAATAAATACGGACAGGCGAAATGCTGTAGCCAGAGGAGTCAAGGTTAGATGGGAAACATCCATAGTGTTGATTTCCTGAGGAGTTTTATAGCAATAAGGTCAAATATCGATAGAATGTCAATTGCATGATGATATAATGTCTGTGGAATGTCAATGGAATACCTACGGAATGTCTTCAGAATGTTTTAAAAATGTCTTTTCAGAAATGCCAATAACAATGTCCATTAGAATGCCTACATACTCGACTTGAGTCAATGCTAATTTGTTGCTTGCTTAGATGGCACGCATGGCTGCCAGTGAGTTGGCCTTCCCAACGGTCTACAATACAGCAATGACTCAAGTCGTGTCTGAGCAAAGTCACGTCCTAAGAATCGGACCATTATGTGCTTTCTGAATTGAATTTAAAGAATTTGCAAGAAAAACGGTTATTTGCCACGCATTGGCAAGTATCTTCACTTGCATTGTGGCATCAATTTGTGGTGACATGAATTTCCTTTTTGTCCAGAGACCCTGTGGTAAAGAGCAAAAACAGTGTGCTAATGCCATCTAGAATGATGCTCATTCGCACGCTACTTGAAATATGCTGCCAGTGCTTCCGTGGTGGATGTAATCGCAAAGGACTTTTGGGTTTTCAGGATGTTATGACAACATTTTCCAAGAAATTATTTGATTAAAATGAAGGCAATAACGCAAAGACCTCCGACGAACAAGAGGAGGAGACTTCGAATTCGAAGGAGCTTTGAGAATGAATGGGTTCATTTGCGCCCGGCTCTCAAAATGAAACTTGCATTTTGTGAACGGTTTCGTTCCAGTGTGGTGAAAACTTGTCAAAAAGGTTTGGAAAAAGGTTTGCTCCAAAGCAACAAACACACAATTTTGGCAGCTAATGAAAAGTCTCAGGGGACCTAGGAGATTGACGTTCTCAGATTTATCTGCAAAGCAGTGATGTTGCGATGCTGCCATTTTCTGGTCGTCGTCATCATCATGGAGAAAGGATATTGCCGCAATATTTTCTTCTGAGAAAGGAACAGGAAGCAATTACAGGGTGACGCATCATGGAAATATTTGTTTGAGACCGCATCCGATGAGAAGTTTAATGTCAGGCCATCTGAAGGAAAAATGATGCTCTCCATACTTGCTGATATTCCAAGGGCGGTCTCTACGACCTCTTGAAACTCGTCCAAACTTTTTCAAAGCCTGGAAGTCCGCACCGTCGTCTCGCAGAGGAGGAAAGTTTGCTCATCACCGCGAGACAACTGCGTGGAAAATGGGGTGACGGTGGGACGCTGCTTCCAGAGTGTTCCTGCTTCACGAGAAGGCAACATCTCACATTGCTGTGCAGGCGGAAATGCCCAGAGATCCTGCGTTACCCTATCTTCCCTCATTGCTTAAATTGCCAAAATTCCTCGAAGCCATGCGTATAAAATTTTTGATCCTATTTTAAGCAATTATTTTTACTTTTAGGCAATTTCTTGACCACAATACGAGGGTGGCAATTTTTACGCATTCCGTGAGATAGCGACTTCTTGACTCCGCTATAATTGAGGGGTCATTTTGGGGTGACTACGAGTACAGAAAGCTGATTTCTTGTCTCCTAAGTTTGACCCTTATTAAATTTCTTCTCTATGAAGGTTTTCTTTAACGCTCGTAACTATGTTTTGCTTCCAGAATTTAATGATTAACTAGTTTAACATTTGTTTTCTTCTTGCAGTCGTATTGTGTAACGAATAAATAAAGAATAAAGAAGGAAATAGATTAGGGCCCGCGTTAAGACCTTTCTGCATCTGTGGTTCCTTAAGGATATTGGTTATCCACTCTTTCTGTCAGAATTTGGAGTCGATTTTACTTTTTATTTATCAACTCTTTACAGGTATTTCTCAAGAGGACAGTCTTGACCTCAGATCCGATGATGTTGCTAATCGTAGAGATCAGCTGAAACTGGTAGCAAGGGATAATGCTGAGGAAAAGATGGGTTCGAAGATCGAAGAGAAGTCTGCTGGGAAGCGGACAAGAGCAAGAGTCAGGTGGACGCAGCAAGGCCACGATGCTGGGAAAAGGACAGTGCAAGTCAGCTGCAAGTGCAGCCCGACACGAAGGGAGGAAGGGGATGGTGCCAAGAGAAATCTGGATAAATTGACATCAGGTGCGATGCTGAGGAAAAGGACGGTACAAAGACTCAACTGAAAGGGATTGGAGGTTTCGATTCTGAGAATAAAGACAGTGCCAAGAATCAACTGAACTTAGTGGCTGGGATAGATGCTGGGGAAAAGGATGGAGTCAAGCGTCAGTTGATGAAAGTAGGTTATTCTGATGAAAAGGACGGAACAAGAGCCAACTGAATGATGCGTTTTCAGGGCGCAACGTTGTGGGTATCGAGAGTGCTGGAACACATCAGGAGGTGATAGCAGGACGGGAATGAGAAGCTGGATGTGGTCAAGGAGCCAGATGGAGAAGCCAGATGTTGAGACTTCTCATCTGGGAAGGCTGGATCAGGCTGAGCGGTGGAAGGAAAACGAAGACGACGAGTTTGATTTTCACACGCTAAGGCCAACAGCTTACCCGTGGACAACGCAGACACCAAAATTAAGGTGTCTGATGCTGAAGGAATGGTTCATGAATTCAACAAAGTGGGAAGTTCGGACTCACAGAGTGATCCGCTAAAGACTACGGATTTTGGCTCCTCTAAGACTAGCGGCGATCGCGTTGATCACGCAAGTCTTGCTGATCATTCTGTTGACGGATCAAAATGGGATTCTTGGACCAAATTCTGGGATACTTAACGAAATCTACGGCTGATTCTTCCGGCCAAGAGTTCCGGCACGAATTCAGGGGGTGTTGAGCACGCATCAGATGATTTAGAAACGAAATCAGGAAAGGTTGGTCAAATTTGAAACTTCGAACCATGATATTTCTTGTTAACCGGCAATCCGGACGAGAATAAATGGAAACTGATTGTTTTGAAATTGTTTACCGGCGGGAACGGATTCGATTGATTGAGATGTTAATTATTTGAGCAAAGTGAAGACGACAGAGCTCACAGAGCAGTCCATTTTTGGTCCACAGAGCAGTTACCATGCGGTGGTATTCCCCATTATCACCCTTTGGAAGGCGGTTATTTCCTTTGTCTGATATCAAAGTTTCATATCATGTGTCAAAACAAGAAAAGAGGCTCTTTATTTTGGTCAGCCTGTGCGGAACATCCCCAGATGCACCAAATGTATATTGCCCGGGGTGCACGGATGCAAAACCTTTCTCAGATAAATACAAATTAGTAAGCCAAAACTCACAAAACAAAATAAAAACTAAGTTAACGAAACAAAAAATTTCGCCATGTATCTTTCTGGCAGCATGTGTCGGACATACGTACCTAAACACGAAACACATTTGAATTTTAATGATCGTCAATTATGAAGGTCAATTCGCCATGTATCTTCTTGGCAGGATTTGTTCGACATACTCACACGTAACACATTTATTTGAATTTTAAATTTCAGGAGCCGTTTTCGTGGTAGATAAACATCGTCAAAAACGGGCAGCACAACTCAGCAAGAACTGATGTATTTGTATGGAACTGGTTGTGAAAACACAAGGAATCTTTCTTCAATTGATGATCGCATGCATCGTATGCCGAATGAACCTTTCAGCAAAATGTTTTATCCACCTGATGGGTGAAGACAAACAAACCCATACATGGTACAATGAAAGTAGGAGGAGGTGGGGCAGCCGGTGACCCAGGAAGATGCTTTCGGCCATGAAATTGCGGCAAACATGAATTTATGAGAGAAAATTTAAATGGGAATGCCTTGATTCGTTGCTAGGAAACGCAACTGGGACTTCGTTATGGCTCGACATTTAGGAATCCGCGATCTATTTCTAGAGATTTAGGCTCGCTGGTCTTCTTAGCCCCACCATGCGGGGCAAAAGAACCGCAGGGGTGGGGCACAAGGGAGCGCACCGTTAACTGCTGAATGAATTCTGCCAATTGCTGGCAAATGGGAGCCTGTACGCTTTCACGGGTGCAACGCAGAAAACTTGGAAATAGGAAGGCAGAGATCCGAAACGCAAATTTTATTTCATGAACAAGTCAAATTCGAGTCAAAAAGTATTGTAAGATTTGCAAAAAAGAGTGCAAAATGCTTATTTGGGCCGTTTGCAATGAGAGTTATGTGCGAAATGCTAATGAGGGTAAGGAGGGCCAGAACTGGCTCAAGCATGTCTTCCTTTACTGCATGGAAATCATTAATGATTTTGCGAAGTTATCTTAAAGATACGGAGTAAGTTCTCCATACGAGGTCCTCATTGCAAATCGATTCGTTGATCATTGAAAATCATTAGAGTGCTCTCTGTTGATCGAGTGAGGTGTGTCAGAAGTAACACAAAAACACAAAATAGTGTTTTTTCTCCTATAGTCGCGTCCGCAACTTCTTCCTTCAACTGCCATCTCCAAACTGTGGGGTCC
The DNA here is from genome assembly GCA_030068105.1 of Sinentomon sp. SZTP_YWyxl. NCBI lineage: Eukaryota > Metazoa > Arthropoda > Protura > Sinentomata > Sinentomidae > Sinentomon > Sinentomon sp. SZTP_YWyxl. Next base: position 12,163 of record JASGXE010008741.1, read on the forward strand.
GTCCCTTGACAGTGGTTAGACCACAAGTGGTTAGACCACTGTCCTATATTCGATTTCCCTTGGGTTAGACCAGGTGTCTGCTGCCTCACCTTCTCCTACAATGATACAAAATTTGACACTTTGGTGCTACGTATATCTATTTAATAATAAAAGCGACAAGTTCAGGGCCGTAGCTAGGAATTTATTTCGGGGAGGGCCAAAGAATTATCCGCGTTGGACGTTGCGTTGCGCGAAGCGCAACGCCGGGGGAGGGGTTCGGGAAGGGGAAGAAATTTTGAAAAAATCAAACTCAAAATGGTGGTCAGAATGCTCGATTTTTAAAAAAACTGAGTATTTTTTCCCCACAACCCCCATTTGCTCAGAACAGATTGACAACATCGAATCAGTCTTTGAATGTTGCCTTTTCAAATGTGCATTTTTTATTCTTTTTTTTTTAAACGCGACACGTCCAAACAAGTAATAACCACGCAAGTGCCATCGCATCAAAAACTGGACTCCACAATACTCGCACTTCATGCATCATTCCATTTTCAGGTTTCAATTCCAGATTCAGACTTTTCTGCGTTACCTTCATCAACCATGGCCAAATTTCCAGTGGGCTATCTCTTGAGATTTTCGTGAACTACCGCCGGCATCACATCCCATTCAACTATGATATTCAAAAAAAAAAAAACAATAAATCAACGACCGCAAGCTGCCCTGCTTGCCACATAACTGCCCCACAAGCAAGATAGCATGTGGTTGTTAATAAATTGTTATTTAAAATATTCATATTTTTCCCTTCTAAAACATTCAACATAAATCCTCGTATTTTTAACCATTCAAATTGCAAAAGCAGCAAATGTCTTTTTGAACTGTTGCCTTCCGCCAGCGCCCAGTGCGCTTGCGCCATCACTGCTGAATCTTCATACTTATGGAAGTGTATAAAGCTAGAAACTTTGGTGATTGAAAATTTTCAAAGAAACAGAAGACGAAGAAGTGTTTTGTCACGGCAAATGAAGACAAAAACACATAAAACTACATCGTCTGAAATTGGAGTTGCATTTGTGTTTCTTTCTTGACTCCAACGCGATCATATCTAGTACAAACGAAAACATTTGGGGGGGGGGGGGGGCACGGCCCCTGGGCCCCCGGCTGGCTACGGCCCTGGACAAGTTTCCGCCATTATGGAGCAGGTGGCTTTGTCAATTTTAGCTTCTGAAGATTTTGCCATTGGCCATATTTTTCCGTTGGATATGTCGCACGTATTCGATGAGCTGTGAGATTGAGACCAATCCGATTGTGAGAGATTTTTTACCATCGCCATAGCAACATCTTCTTCATTTTGTTTTTCAAAATACTTTGTTGACTTTTTTGTCTTCGTCCTGAGGCACCTACTGGGCGGTAGAGAAATTCAATCATGAGAATTTGTGAAATTGTTCAGTTAACCGGTCACTGCAAAGTCATGAAAAGCACCTCCCTCCGCCGATCCTATTTGAAAGTACAGTTGAAAAATAACGGAATTGCGGTGCAGTTCTACCTAGTCCTTTTTCGGTGCACTGCTGGTGTCTGGTCGGTGGATTGTTGGTATCTGGTTTTTCGCAGGGTATCATTCTGTTTGGTCTTCGCAGCTCGGCTCACGGCGCTTCACTGCTTCCTTATCAACATCCGATCGTGCTCCCACAGACTACATGGTGTTACTAGCCACCTCCACCGAACACGGAGCAAACACAACCAATAAGTACTGCACAATTCCATGACTTAAAAACCAATGCAAATTGAAGCTGCGTGGCAGCAATAAAGAGCTTATTCATGTGCAACAAATTGAATTGAATTGAATTGTACTCGTATTTAAGGGTTTCCCCATTATTATCATACATACATAACAAATGTTCACGCACATGCATAACAAGGAAGGAGAAAGAAATGAGGCTGGAAAAAATGCTTGTTATTACGGTCAGGAAATTGAAAAAAAAAAACAGAATTGATCAAACGACTTAATTGGTGATTGTGGAGTTGATGGGGATTCCGTGCGAACTCTTTTCAATCGAGGAAGGACAAAATTGAATTCTGGATTTTGGATTCGGATGAGGGTTATGCTGCACGGTCTGGTTTTGATCTGGCTCCATTTTGTGCCATCATTCCTCCCCAATCCAGAGGCAAACTCGCCACCGAATTTTAACAGCAAAAAAGGCACTATAAAGAAATCAATTGTTGATGTAGCAAGTTAACCAATGAAGATTTCACATGTGTGAGGTGGTGTGGGAGAGCGACTGGACCACGTTCTCTATGGAAGGGAGTTCCAATCCGCAATAGTCTTTGGGAAAAAGTAACTGAAATAAGGGTTTGAGTGACAGAAGGGCCTAACGAGAGCCTTATATGTTGTTAGTTCGTATCTGGAATGTTTAACTCGATACTGGCAGGTAAACTTACATGCATGAACAATCTATCAGATTTGGGTTCGTAAGAGTACAGGAGTCAAGTTCATTCGAAACACTGACGGTTTCTTACGCTAACATTTGTTTTACCGAACCATACTGATGGATACTGTTTCAACCATACTGTTTTACCAATTTGGACATTGTACTTGCGTCAGATTGAAGGCTCTGTTGCTGAAAAAATGAAATTCGGAAGGGCATTCCGAATTCCCTCGAGGTCACAATGTGTCCGCTTCACTGTGATCGCAATAACCTGGAAGATCGACGCGTAAATGGTTGGCATTTCAGGTTCTCTCATTTACAAAGCAAAACTGGCCAACCAGCTTCGAAGTTTTTGCAGGCAATTCTTGTGGCTGCAGAAACAACATTACGGTCCCGGAGCCTTAAACTCTAAAAAAGTCTGCATCGAATGACATTTCATGAATTTGAAAATAATCACATGCATAAAGATCAGAAATTATCAGCCCTCATGAATGGAACGCGCTCCAATTGAAGATATGATTGCAGGATCGTCACATTTGCACTTCTCTGTTTGGCACTTCCTGTAGAAGTGACTTAGATGCCGCTGTCTAACGACTTCTGAAGTGACAAATACTTTATGGTGACATCCAATTTCAAAAAATTTCAATTACGTTTAATTTTCTTTTGAAAGTGCACACAGTCATGTCAGTCGTTTGGGGTTATGTCATTTATGAGCGGGGGACACGATTGCACGGTCACAGGGAAACATTTTTACAAAAAAGCTGCACTTGCCGTGCAATTGTGTCCCCCCTTTGGCTTCTGCAGACGGTACTTACAGGGTGTGCTTTTTCTCTGTCGTGCAATTGTGTTCTCCTCAAACGGATTTCTTTTGCATTTTCGTTGCAACACTGCCTGCATTATTTTTTCTTATTCTGTATCTGTAATTGTGGGCTGAGCAAATCACGGGATTTAGTCGCTTAATAAGAGATCGCGCAGGGAGATCAGGTCAGGTTAGGTCAGATTGGTTTAGATTAGGTCCAGGTTGTTTGAAGTAAAGGTATACTGCACAGAGAACAACCTGACCAAACCTCACCTAACCTAACCTCACCTAACCTAACGACCAAACTGAACCTAACCCAACTTAACTTAACCTATGCAAAGCGCCTAACCTATCCCAACCGACTACCACCCTCCAGAGAAATAAGGCACACCCTGTGCCGTATGCTGGTGCCAAAGGGGGGACACAATTGCACGGCTAAGGGTACAGCTTTTTTCTGAAAATGTTTCCCTGTTGCCGTGCAATTGTGTCCCCCCCGTATAAATGACTCAACCCGAAGTTTGTGCAAGTAAGTAAAAAGGAAAAACAAAAACGCAAGTGCACAATCTCCGAGGCATTGAAAAAAAAAATAACAAAGAACAACTGCAGAGAGATGATTTGGCCCTGTTCGCACTATGCTGACGTGGCGTAGGCGTGGGTCTGCTGGCGTGTTGTCGTGACTTTTTTTTGGCAACTGGAGAGCGCTGATGACTGCTGGTGTGGCGTTGGTGCCTCGTGGGACTCGATTCATGTGCGAACATCCAATTTGTGGGTCCGAGGTCCGTGCCGCAGATTTTGTTGACTTCTGTGGTTGCTTTCTTGGTCCACCGTCTCAGTGGATTTGTCTTTTCGTTGTCCATCACAGAAGATCGTGCCTACTGGATTCATTCAACAAAAAGAAACGCTGAATTCGGTTTTTGAGATACCCACTGACATGTTCGGGCCAAAACAAAAACATGAGGCACAAACGCAAAATATTTTTTGTCGCTAGCAGCATGGAGTATGCTTTTTCGGAAACGTTGAAGGCCCCCTTTCACAAATGCGAAAAAATATTTCAAACGGACGACTTTATTCTCGTCCGGATGACTTTTGTCACGGACGAGTTTATACTCGTTCGGACGAATTTATTCTCGTCACGGACGAGTTTATTCTCGTCCCGACGAGTTTGTTGTTTATTCTGGTCACGGACGAGTTTTTTCTCGTTCGGACGAGTTAATTCTCATCGCGGACGAGTTAATTCTTGCCTCTGACATTCTGCTCCAAAACACCGATGAACAAGCATGCTTTTGGTGTTTCACATTTGACATGAGCCGGCTGATTTTTCATGATTTTTTGTTCGCTTAAAAAGTCCAAATTGAGGGCAGTTATTTTTCCCTGCCTGACACAATTTTGTGTACGCAATTCATGGCCAAAGGAGTTCGGGGTAATTGACTTAACCTTGAGGGCCTCTTTCAAATGAAATTGATCAAATTGCGTTTTTGGATCCAAACAAAAACCGAACGCAACTCCAATGGAAACAAAATATGGAAAAAATCGGCGTGCCTCCAATAAAACTATTCCTATCCGCGCATATATTCCAAAGCTTGCGCAATAAAAAGGTCAGCCCGTGGGTTTGCCCCAAGAAACTGCAACGTGTGTCAAGTTGGCCGACCTAAGTTTTCGCCAGCGAAATTGACTACAACAGCAATTTTGTACCGGAAAGTATACCGTCGAGAAAGAATTTTGTTCCAACTCCGTTTCGCTGGAAATTTCTATTTTCATTAGGTCAGCCAACTTGACGTCAAGTTGGCCGACCTAATGAAAATGGAAATTTCCAGCGAAATGGAGTTGGAACAAAATTCTTTCTCGACTGTTCTTTGCGGTATACAAAATTAGTACAATTTTCCTGTCCAGTCGGATTTTCGGTACCGCCGAAACAAACATGGATCGCCATGAGATCTTGTCGAGTGACACCATCATAACCCATATGAATGGTCCTATTTAACTTAATTAAGCTCAATGTACCCCACCGTCTGGGACTTTGTGGCACCCAGAACAAATCGGATGCCACATAGCGTGCACCTCTGGGTTACAGCCTTTGGGGAATCCACGGTGCCCC
>JASGXE010008742.1:0-16358 GCA_030068105.1 Sinentomon sp. SZTP_YWyxl
ATATCTTGTGAAGTGGAAGGGAAAGGTTTCTGCTGCCTAGGAGTGAGGGTGGTGGGAGATTTTGTTTTTCTTTATCTATTTTTTGGATCCGATCTGGTGCATTGCCACGGGGTTGATATACATGAGGTTTGGGAAAGGGTCGGGGACCCACGCCCAGACCTAAGCCGGGAACCTGCCCGGAGACGGCGGCCCATGCTGGCGGCCCCCCACTGCGTGGTCAGTGCAAAACCTTTTTCACGCAGCTGGGAAGAGGGAGTGTGCGTACTGCTGGCGAACACCGCTGGTGCTTCCGTGACTCCCTGCGCTTGTTAACCGTGCTTATGCCGGACAGCGCTCTCGCCGCGTGACTGACACAAGGCGAACCATTCCCCCGTTGTTGTGCACTGGAAAGGGGAAGTTCTCATCTTTATTTCATTTAATTTACTTTCTTGCATCTCTTATTTCTTTCTTGCATTTCTTTATGTCATCTTTATTTCTTTTCCTTTTGTTCTTTTTAAAAGCTGCCTCTTTTGAAATTGCTTTGCTTCCTTCCTTCATCCTTTTTTATCTTTCTTTTTTCTCCTGTTTTAGATAATAAACGAGTGTCAAGGTGAGCAGTTGGATGAACTGCGGTAAGGGATGTCTGACGAACTCAAGAGATGACACGGAATGAAGAACGAAGATTAATGACGAATGTGAAGGTGAACAGTTGTACGAACAACTGCGGTGAGGGATGTCTGCCGTGCTCGGGAGGTGAATGGATGACGAAGGAGGTGTAATGACAATGCCTAGCCCGAGAGATGATTGATCTGACGCTGAGCAAATGATGAAGGATTTGGCCAAAATTCAAAGCTAAGTTTTTTCTGTTTCGCTTTCATTCATTTTTGTCTTTAGGTAGGTATAGGTAGGCCTGACTTAAACTTATCTTAGATTTCAGGGCAAGAGGAGCTTTGAACATGTTTGTGAAGGAGCAGTCTCGTTTGCATCTTTTGATGTTTTGCTGTGTGGTTCAAGTTTGAGTTGTGCTAGATAGTGGTTAGGTATATCTATAATGTAGGTATGTAATTTTGTGTTGCGCTGGGGTTTTGTGAGTGAGTGAAAGATGTTTTTTCTTCAATTGTTTTGTCTTTTTAGTCGAAAGTAAATTTTAGTTGTGGGTTTTTGCCGAAAAGAAGGCATCATACCTTACGTCTTGTCTTGTCTTGTCTTGCCTGGGGAACACCCCGAAAACCTTGTAAAGTTTTTTTTGAGTTTTGGAGGTTCTGCGGCAGTGCGGCGTTGCCAAATTTTTGCTTTCGTTTCGACTTTTTTCATTTGTATTCCTCTTTCAAAATATTCAGAATGCTCGGACCACCCACGTGCCTAATTTGACTGATTTTGGGGCGTCGGTGCGCCCAAACTTTTGTCATGGGTTTTTGGGCCAATTTTTGGAACTTGGTCCAATCTGCATGAACCTGGCACCAAAACAGAAATCGAAGTTCACAGGGACATGCACCAGGTCACCGACCACTCATGTGCCAAACTTGAATGATTTTGGGTCGTCGGTGCGCCCAAACTTATGTCATTGGTTTTGGGCCAATTTTTGAAACTTGGTCCAATCAGCATGAACCTGGCACCAAAACGGAAATCGGAGTTCACAGGGACATGCACCGGGTCACCGACCACTCATGCGCCAAATTTGAATGATTTTTGGGCGTCTGTGCGCCCAAACTTTTGTCATGGGTTTTTAGGCCAATTTTTGGAACTTGGTCCAATCCGCACGAACCTGGCACCAAAACGGAAATCGGAGTTCACAAGGGACATGTACCAGGCCACGGACCACTTCTGTGCCAAATTTGAATGATTTTGGGGCGTCGGTGCGCCCAAACTTTTGTCATATGGGTTGGGTTTTTGGGCCAATTTTTGGAACATGGTCCAATCCGCATGAACCTGGCACCAAAACGGAAATCGGAGTTCACAGGGACATCCACCAGACCAGGAACCACTCATGTGCCAAATTTGAATGATTTTGGGGCGTCGGTGCGCCCAAACTTTTGTCATGCCGGGTTTTTGGGCCAATTTTCAAATCTTGGTCCAATCCGCATGAACCTGGCACCAAAACGGAAATCGGAGTTCACAGGGACATACGCCGGGTCACCGACCACTCATGTGCCAAATTGCAATGATTTTGGGGCGTCGGTGCGCCCAAGCTTTTGTCATGGGTTTTTGGGCCAATTTTTGGATCTTGGTCCTGACACCCGTGGTTCACAAGGGAGATTCGTGCATCACGTCACACCTGGGTTGTTAAATCTTGAAGAGATGACGCAGTTTTCCCAACACCCACTTGTTTCCAGAAAGGGTGCCTTTGGCCAACATCCGCACTGTACGAAATTTTGAATATGAATATGAACAACGGGACCTTTTTTCCTCTAACCTTGCAATGATCCAATCATTGCGACCAACAATTTTATCTAGGAATCGTTAACTGGACTATTATTGTGCTGTGCCATGTGTGAAAATGTATTTTGCCACAATTTCTTTCATCCGGTGGCATGTGTTTGTTCTTGATCTGGACCACCACCTTATGGAATGGATATATTTTCTGGCTCTGATGCTTCTGTCATCACTGGATGCAGGGATGGGCAAGGTAGGGTACCTTAGAGGGGGGGTAAAGAGGTGTACGACGGGGGAGGGGGGTAGGGCACCGAAAATGCAGGGGGTCTGGGGGCGGCAGCCCCCCAGCGTGGGGAGTCTGGGGGGCTGTGCCCCCCAGCGGGGGTCCAGGGGGCAGCGCCCCCGGCAGGGGGTTTGGGGGACCGTCCCCCAAAGCTGAAGCTTTTTTGAAAAATTAGGGGTCCTCAGATGCCATTCTAAGACATTTCAGGTCCTTTTTTCCTTATCCTGGAGGGTTTGCAGTCGCAATAGATGGAGCAAGGAAATAACTGTCAGACACGACTTTCTGGATGAGTTTTTTTTTCATTTTACCATTTTCTGTAAATCAAAACAGAAAGTACAAAGAAACAATGTTGCTCCTTTTGAAGTCCTGGTGTTGGGGCTGTGCGAATCTTGATTCGATTCGAAGATTCGATTCGAAAATCTCGAATCTTGCCCGATTCGATTCGAAAAGATTCGATTCGAAAAATGTGGTGATATTCGAATCAAGATTCGAGATTCAAAGAAAAGGATTCGATTCGAAAAGATTCGATTCGAGATTCTTGAAGGATTCGAAAAAAATTCGAATCGAATCTCGAATCTCAAATAAAAAATTTGAAAACTTTTTTGCAAAAAAAAAAGCTCAAAAATCGTCAACATTGATCCAAAATTTCGAATGGCAAAGTCAAACAACCAAGTGGATGGCGCCAGGAAGCCTTATTGAATTAACTGAATTTGTCCGGGATTTTGACAGAGAAAACTTGGAAAGACATGGCGCTCCCATTTCTGTTGTTCAGCAAGTTCATTTTGGCTTTTTTGTTGTTTTTGTCTTGTTTGATGTGTTGGAAAACTTGAAATTGCTATGTTGGAAAACTTGAAAAGACATGGTGCTCCCTTTTCTGGTGTTCAGCAAGCAAAATTTTGGCATTTTTTGTTGTTTTTGTCTTGTTTGCTGTGTTGGAAAACTTGAAAAGACATGGTGCACTGCACCCATTTCTGGTGTTCAGCAAGTTCATTTTGGCTTTTTTTGTTGTTTTTGTCTTGTTTGCTCTGTTGGAAAACTTGAAAAGACATGGTGCTCCCATTTCTGGTGTTCAGCTTGTCTGACCTGCAACCAAAAGGTCTCTAGAACCTCACTTTTTTCTTTTTTCTTCTTTTTGCCGCCGATGAGATCGGACGCGTTTTTGCTGCTTCGTCCGCTGGCCAAACAATTTTTCAAAATGGCGGCCGTGGGGGAAATCCCGAAAATGGGCTTTTTGTTTTTAATAATTTACTTTCTTTTATTTTGCACAAGTGTCGATCCTGGCTGTGGTGGTCTTTTCTGTCTTCCGTCTCCCGCTCAAGAAAGCTGCAAAAAGTCCAGCCACCGTGGTTTTTCGTTTTTTGCCAAGACATCTCCAGACACTTTCGCCTGTGGGAAACGTTTTTGGTGTGCTGCTATTTCACTACCTTCGAGAGGCGTGCCTTTAAAGCTCGTTCTTTGCCTTTCAACGATTTTAATATGTGCTGGTGACATTGAGCTGAATCCGGGCCCATCCCCATCTCCTGGTCGAACGCAATTGAGCTCCAAAAGGGGGTCTGCTTGCAAAACAAAGAAAACCAAAGCAAATCCAACAACTGAATGGATACAATGTGATAGGTGTTCAGATTGGGTGAACTTTGCTTCTTCAGGCATCTCTGCATCATTCGCAGATGCTGGGAGGCTTGCATTTGTTTGCAAAGTTTGCAGATTTTCAGCAGAGATTAAGGGTTTACAAAGTAGGATAGCGAAGCTGGAGGCTGCCATCGACACTCTGAAATCGACCTCCCTTCTTCCCACACCTGCGAATAACTCTGTAGTTGGGAATGTTCATGGTGGTGTGAAACAGTCTGCGCCGGGACAAGGTGGAGTGGTCTCAGACGTGGATGTGGCTGCTGGCACTTCGACTGTTGCCTCCTGCGTTGGTGACAGCGGTCGTGCTGCCATCATAAATCTAGGCAATTCAAACCTGAGACGCCTGTTTCCAAATTTTGCTGGCATCAAGTGCGCACAGTTCTCCAGGTGGCGGGGTGGACTAACTATTCCTGGCATTTGTCCACTCTTCCGGAGTTGTTTGGGCTCCTTGTCTGGAAGAGACAGGATTTTGATAAACTTGGCAATTGGCGAGGTGGACGTAAGGCATTATCCTGTTGCCGACGTTTTCCGTGCCTTCACCAGGTTGATTGGAGACTTGAATGTCACAGTTGGCCTGACCTATCCAAATATCGCATTGGGAATTAACGTTGGCTCGGTTCCACCACAACCAGGCAGGGATGGAATAATTCATGAATTATTTAATTAATTCAATTTTTTGAATTAATTCAGAATTATTTGAATTATTTGAATTAATTCATGAATTAAATCAAGGTGCAAATTAAAGTGAATTAATTCAAAAAATTCATGAATTAATTCAAATAATTCACAAATAATTCTTTTTTTTTTGTTTTTTTTTGCACATGGGAATTCCCTCTTTGCGTTGCAAACCTGCTCCAGCTTACCAAGGTACCAAAATCCGAAATGTAAATTCGTCATCATTTGAAATGAACCATCCTTTGACATCTTCAAAGCAGACTTGCTTAAAGGCAAATTCGATTGCAAATTTGGCCAGCGGCATCGATGGTCCAGTGGTCAGAGCACTGGGCTGCTAAGCGAAAGGCTGTGGGATCGCACCCCACCGATGGCGATTGTTTTTTCTTTCTTTTTTTATTTTTCTATCAAAATTTACTAGGATATATGAGGTTAGGTTAGGTTTAGATTCGATTACATTTGAGAGAAAATAAAAAAATGACGAAATCATTTTCGTTTGTCGTTGATATACGTACGTAAAAAGGTTTTCATGATATGACGTAGGTGCAGTTGCGAAAATGGTGTTTTGAAAACACGCTAGCTGGACAGTAGTAAAAACAAAAACAAGAACTACCACCATTCCACCAAAAAACAATATCATGGATATGATGGATATGACCTGAGGTATATCCGTATAAACGAAGAATTTGGTTGCAGAAGTTTACAGTCGACTCACCTTTCACCTACCATTATGCAATGTGTAGGTATTTGTAAGGCAGGAAGCTGGTTCTGCCAAAACATACCTAAATATTAGGTAAATTAATAAAAACGAGCGAGTGAATTTTTTTCAAACCCTCCACTCCATAGAGTATTTTTGCCCACCAAAAGACTGTCATCAATCATCAAGGGACTTTTTGATGCCCATTTGGCACACGGGGGATTTTTTGGGAGTTTGCCAAAAATGAAGAAAATCATTCTTTCCTTTCATTTCTTGGTGTTGGCAACATTGGCCTGAAGGATTATTTCTCAAATTTTCTGCATACATCTCCAATAACAATTTATCAATGCACCCTGTAGCATGCCTACAAGGTACTGAGGTACGTGCATCTTTTATAGGGGTGTGCGAATCCTGGATTCGGATTCGGATTCGACCTCGAATCCGAATCCGAATCCAGGATTCGGATTCGAAAATTTGGGATTCGAAATTCGAATCCGGATTCGAGTTGGATTCGGATTCGAGGTTGTCAGGATTCGACAGGATTCGGATTCGAGCAACTCAGGATTCGGATTCGACAAAAAGATTCGAAAATCGGTTCGAATCCAAGAAATTTTTTGGAATTTAAAAACACCAAACAGAAAAAAATACTGCCGCTCTTCAAAAAAAAAAAAAAAAAAAAAAAAAAAAATCGCGCCGCGATCGCGTTTTCCCGTTTTGGAAAACAAAAGAATGCGCCGTCGGCCATCTTTGAATTTCAAAATGGCCGCCGCCGGCTCCGGTTCGTGACGTGTGTGTGCGTTCGCGATCTTTTCTTGGTGTTTTGTTGTGAAATCTGTGGTCTGTTTCGTCGGTTTTGAGTTTTCTTTTCCCATGGGTAACTTTTTGCAGCACATTCAAGATTTCAGCCAGGAAAGTGTTGGGTTGTTGTGGCATTCAAGGACCACGAAAACCACAACTTTATGAACTTGGTTACTTTACTGTGGAACCTGTTCTTTTTTGGGCTTCTTGCAATGATCATCACTGTGTGCTGGCAACTTGTTGTTGTGGGGCATTGGGGTTGTTTTGGGTTGGAAAAACAAGCAAATGGCTGCTGGTAGTGTGATGGGACCACCAGCCAGCCTGCTTGCTTGCTGGTGGTGCACTGGGGATTTTTGGAATTTGGCAGTTACCCAAGCTTGCTGGTGCTGCTGGGCAGTTACTCAATTAAGCAAGGAATGTGTTCGCTTCTTGGTGGTCCTTGTTCGTGCCTATCCAGGTTTCTCCACACACACACACACACACCTAGCCTTGTTAATTATTTCCCAGAAAAAAATTGTTTCCGACGGCCGACGGGATATCTTTCCTTTGACAACTCAGGTTTTGGTTGTTGACATGACATCTTTCTGGTGGCGACGCAAGCTTATTGGTCCAGCCACAAGAAAGATGTCAACAACCAAAAACTGAGTTGTCATCTGTCAAAGGAAAGATAGGTACCTATCCCGTCGGAAACATTTTTTTTCCCTGGAAATTGTTGCTATGGGAATGCTTGCTTGAAATTATTGGGAATGCTTGCTTACCCAATAAATTGTATTGGATAAGCAAGCATTACGCACAAAACGCAGGTAGGTACCAATCAATGCCAAAAGGATCTGGTGGATTTGACTTCTAACACACTGCTTTCGTCAAGAGGAGAGTGTTCTCAGTTTAAAGTTTTCAAAACAAGAGCTGATTTCCAATTTCGACTTGCGATCTTGTACCTATTATCTGCATTACATTGACGACGTGGGGACAAACTAAAACGCGGACGCGGACCAATGGGAGATATGGCGGTTCGCAAAACAAGCGAATAACGCGGAACCACATTGGTGAAACACATTGTTTCTTTGAGCTAGGAGATTCTTACTCTAGATGTAGGAGGCCTGCCTTATCTACAACCCAAGGTTATGAAGTCTACCAAGCAGAACCTTTGTGGATCATGCAAGCAAAAAGTAGGGGAACGTGGTCCTTCGATTCTATGTGATGCTTGTGGTCTTTGGCACCACAAAAAGTGCACTGAACTCAGCGATGAGAGCTTCGATAAGCTGAGTCTCTCTGAGACCGACCAATGGACATGCAGTGCATGTACTGCTCATCAGAAAAACTCTCCAGCAACCAGCAGATCTACTGATCCTGCTTCCACTTCAAGCAGAGCAGGCTTGGTTCCTCAAGAAGCAGATAAAGATAGAAGCACTGAATCAACTGTGGAATTGCAGCTCAAAGTGGTTTCTGAAAAGTGTGAGGCGACAGCTTCTGAATGCAAAGCAACAAACTCTAAGATTGACAACATTTGTGCGAAGTTGGAGTCTGTTATTAACTGTTTCAAGAAGCTTGAGTCAGTATCAAATGATTTGTTAAGCGAGCAGAAGAAGGTCAAGGAGGCTATTGACTCATTTTCATCAGACCTTGCTACGATCAAAAATGAACTGGGAGACCTAAAAGCCAGGGTGTTTGAATCCGACAAGGCACTGACAGTTCAACAGGAGAATCTCTCTTCAATTCAGAAGGTGGTGGAAGAAGCTAAAGTGGACTTGAACAGTCACGATCAATATCTGCGGATAAATAATTTGATTATAAAAGGTGTGCCGTTTATTCGACCAGACAGAGAAAGTGGTGTAATTCCTGAAAAGATAATTTTGGATAGAATTGCTAATAAACTTGGCATCGACTTTTCCTTTTTTTCACATGTGGAATTTTCTCATTACTTAACCTTTAGCAATGCAGATGGTTCAAAATCATTGATAGTGAAGTTTATGTCACGGTACAAGAAGATCGAATTTCTTTCTTTGTTGAGGAAATCTAAGCTTAAATTACATGACATTGGATTTCTGGAGTGTCCGAATGCTAAGTTGTTTGTATCTGAACACCTAACTAAACAAAATAATGCATTATTTAATGCCTGTCTTAAAGTAAAGGTAGATAAAGGGTGGAAATTTTTGTGGACGCGTGATTGCAAAATTTATTTGAGAAAAAGTGAAGGTTCTCCAGCAATCCAGGTTACAAGTGAAGTTGATTTGAACAAGATTACTTAGGAAGTCAAGTGACCAATTTCCGGCTTAACATGGACCATGACTCGCAGGTGCCTGATGTCAACAATCTTTTTCTCAGCATAGACAAACTTAATGACACTTTTGCAAATGGAGATAATCCATCCAGTTTTAACATCATTAATTGTAACATCAGGAGCTTGCAAAAAAATTGTGAAAAGTTAAAATTGCTGTGTGACTTAGCAAAGTTCCCTCTCCATGCCATAGCAATAACGGAGACTTGGCAAAAATCATCTGAGGACAAATACTTACAAATAGACGGGTTCTCTTATGAATTCAAAATGAGAGCCAACAGGGTGGGTGGTGGGGTTGGGCTGTATGTTGATACACGATTTAGTTGTATTGTCAACAATGTAGATAATATTGACATACCTGGATTGCTGGAATCACTTTGTGTAAAAATTGTCTATGACCATTTAACCTAAAACCAAATATGGATCTAAATTTAGTTGTGCTTTTATAGGTCTCCTTCCCTTCCTTTTGCGGATTTTTGTGAAGCGATTAACAATCTCCTGACCGCCATAGAAAATGTTGAAAATGTAATTATTTTGGGTGACTTCAATGTAAACATGGCATCCTCCACGGGTGGCAATTCAGCGGCACTGCAATCACTTTTCTTAGGTTCTGGTTACTATCTCACTACGAATCATGGACAAGGGTATCTGGGGGTTCCAAAACAATTCTTGATACCATATTCACTAACCTTCCTAACAACATGATAGGTGGGTCAATCATTTATCCAATCTCAGACCACTTCCCTTCGTTCCTTAGTGTTGAGTTTGTTGGCATCTGGTCCAAATATTGCTCCTTTGCCTAACTGCTCACGTCTGAACCCTGGCATCTTCAGAAGGGAGCTTGTAAAGTTGTGTGATGTGTCTTGCCTACAGAACCAAACAGTCAAGGGTGCATTTGATATTTTTCACACAAATTTAAAAGCTGCAATTAAAACTGCCACATGTGTTATTCCCACCACTAAAGAAAAGAAGCACTATAAGACCATTTGGATGAACCATTCGCTTGCTAAGAAACTAATTTGTCGAGATAATCTTAGATCCAAAGTACTGAAAAGACCATATCATCTTAATCTACTTTATCGCTTAAAGCAGCTTGATGAAGACATTGAAGCTGAAACCAGGAAGTGTAAAGCTGACTATTTTAAGTTGCAAATATCCGGCGCTAAAAACCCAGGGACTGTTTGGAAAGTAATTAAAGAAGCTGCTGGGATTGTCCCAAAACTAAAACCACCCATTGCGCTTAAGACTGCCGGCTCACTTCTCACCACTGATGTGCAAGTGGTAGCAAATAACCTAAATGACTACTTTTGTTCAATTGGAAATATAGCCACTGCACCTGGAAGTCAGATTTCATATGACACAGACCCAGCTTGTTTGCCTGGAAATCCTGCCACTCTTTTTCTCAGCCCCACTACACCTGAAGAAATTCTAAATATAGTGAACAATCTAAGGGATGTTGCACCAGGTTTTGACAAGGTTTCAAGTAAATTGCTGAAGCGCAATGTTGATTTATTGTGTCCATCCATTCGATATTTATGTGACCTGATGTTAGTGTCAGGAGAGTTTTCCACGTCAACTCAAGCATGCAGTAGTGACGCCCAATTTTTAAGCAAGGTGACCCAACAACCCTGGTAATTACCGTCCGATATCCTTGCTCCCAGTCTTAAGTAAAGTTTTTGAAAAAGTAATCTATTCCAGGTTGATTGGTTTCTTAGAGAAACATAAAATTCTTCACGCCAGTCAATTTGGCTTCCTGAGGGGCAGGTCCACACTGGAGGCTTTGACGCACATTGCTAATTCTATTCGATCAAGAATAGACGGCAGGGAATTTTCCTTGGGGATATTTCTGGACCTGTCCAAGGCATTTGATTGTGTTAATCACAGATTACTTCTTCAAAAGCTATATTGTTACGGAGGGTTAGGGGAGTTAGTCACAACCTTCTTTCTTCCTACCTTTTGGGTCGTACACAGGCAGTACGGATTGGGAACATTACCTCTGAATCCAGAGGCATTCAGTCCGGTGTGCCACAGGGTAGCATTCTTGGACCCTTATTGTTCGTGATATTTATAAACGATCTTTGCTATCACATGCAAGGCACTGCAGAAATCACACTTTATGCTGATGATACCACTTTGATATTGGCAGACAAAGATCCAAATTGCCTCATTAATAAAGCCCGAAACGCACTTAACCATGCTCAGTACTGGTTCAAATCTAACATGGTGTGCCTCAATTCTAAAAAATCGTGTTTCACAGTTTTTCGACCTCACCAGTCCAGACAAGCTGTTTGACATGCAGATTAGAATTGGCAACTTGTGCATTAATCATTCAAATAGTGTAAAAATTTTGGGTGTATATTTTGACTGCAACTTGGGATGGCATGAGCATATCTCACACATCAAAGCCAAAATGTCAGGTGGACTGTACTTGTTATATCAGGCTCGAAAATACTTTGATAACTCGGTTTTGAAGCTCATCTACCATGCACATATAGAATCACATATACAGTATTGTGCTGTTGTATGGGGTTCTACCTATAACAGTACCATACTCCCTCTTCTTAAGCTTCAAAACCGGGCCTTAAGAACCATCAATTTCCTGTCCAATAGTGATCCTGTTATTAGCAAGTACACTGAGCTCCAGATCATGACTGTATATCAAATTATAAATTTTCCAGGCCTGTGTTTTAGTGTTTAAAGCTGTTCATAAGTTGCGTGTGTATGATTTCTTACCATTCACAGAACCAGAGTTCAGAGCTCCCACTCGATCCAATTCAGAGCACCTTCTTCCTCTATGCAGAATCCATTCACAATATGGCAGATTTTCCCTTCAATACTTTGGCATTAAGATGTGGAATGCTATCCCACTGTCAATAAGAGAAATCTCTTCCCTTCACATTTTTAAACATAGGATAAAGAAATATATTATTGACAGTAAGCTGAACCAAACCAGGTTTGTAACTAATTAGGACAACCATGGAAGTAGGAACTTAACAGGAAATTATTTTCATTCTTAAATTTTCACCTGTTTTTGATCACCAATTTTGTAGTCCCTCATCTGACTAAAAATGTCCTAACAGGACTGGTGGCCTGTATCTGCTGTGCAACCTGGTAGCAAGGAAAATCAACTAGATCCATTTCTTTTCAACCCTTCTTGAAACACCTAGCTCAAATCGTTTGGCAATAGGTAGTTATTGTTTCACCCTATTTAACATTTGCCATAAAAGCAGTACCTATGAGAGTCATGTGACTCTTATGTTATGCAATTTTCTTTTGGTACATTCTGCACAACCAATGTGTGGATGGTTTTTTCTCATGGGCATATGTTGTACGTTATCAACTGGCCCTAAAATGGCTCGTTTTCTTAACCATGTTTTTTCCTTTTTTTCCTGTGCATGCATGTGCACCCACGGTCTAGGGAAGCAATGGCTTATTTTTCATTTGGTGTTTTTCCTACTGCCCCTGTGAAATTGCCTTCATTTTGAAACCTGCTGAACCTGCATCTTTGAATGCTGCTCTCTTTTCTTCTGCGCTGATTGGAATTGATATTGCTCCTGTCCCGGCTATTTCTGCTGTACATTCCACGCTGACCTGCTCATCGGTGCTCCTCTTCTCACATGATTGAGTACCTAAGTACCTACATGTTGGCTTTTTTTTTTTTTTTTTTTTTTTTGCATGTTTTGTGGGCAATGCTTCTGGTATTCCCTGACTATGGGTGTGCATGCATTTGTCATTGGAGAAAATTTGATTTTTGAATTTTGAAATCGCCTAAAAACAAAAAAATATCTTGAATCATCGCTTGCCACCGTATGATTTCCTGCTTGTGTTGTGGCTAATTACTTAAAATATTTTTGGCAATGTTTGATGTGAGCATTTGATTGTTAACTCCTGGAATTATGGAAAAAATAAAAAACAAATGACAAAAAATAATGGCCTGAAAATATATTGAGAGGCCAACAGTGCTAAAAAAAAAAAAAAAAAAAAAAAACCACAGGTTAGGTTAGGTTAGGTTGGGTTGAGTTCGGTTTTTTGGGTTAGGTTAGGTTGGGTTAGTTTTGACTTTGGGTGGTTTGGTTTGGAGGTTTCGGGGTTCAGATTCGCACTGCAGCCTCGGTCCGCAAATTCCGCGATTTCCGCGTTTTAGAAGGACCCGACGACGTGACATTAGCGACCGACAACTGCTGTCATCAGGTGCACTGGACACCGTCTGCTGGCAAGTGGCAACAAGCAGCGACCCAACAGTCTGCTGAATCAGCGACCAATACTTGCCGGCTGCTAATCAGTGCCGGACACTAGATGTAGATGCATAGGTAGTCAGGTCAACATCGGCTCCTGAAAAGTGTCCCGATACCAGCTGCTGATAGCTGACATAGCGGCCAACAGAAGTGTCACTAGACTATCAGATATCAGCGACTGACACCCCAGGATGCACGCTGTCCCAATATCAGTGAGAGACACTTCCAACCTATCTGCTTCGGTGCCGAACAGCAGCGCCTGCGGAATCAGCAAACTGACTCCGGCTGCTGAATCAGCGATACCGACACCAGCTGCGGACATCAATGAGCGAAACTGGCTGCTGACAGCAGTGACCTACACCAACTAGGTACTGAATCAGTGACTGAAACTGGCTGCAGAGTCAGCGACCGACACCGTATGTTTGGCAAATCAGCGACCGACACCTGCTTCTGAATCAGCGACTGCCGACTGGCATCGGCTGCAGAATCAGCAACCACCATCGACTACTGAATCAGCGACCTTCACCCGTTGCTGAATCGGTGACAAATATCGGCTGGTTGCCGACACGGACCGACACCGGCTGCTGACATCGACCGACACTGGCTGCTGAATAAGCTGCTTACAGACCCGGCTTCTGAATCAGTGACCGACACAAGCTGCTGGCAGCAACCGACACCGGCTTATGACAACAACCGACACCGGCCGATCAAAGAATAAATGCATGAAAGGGTTTCCCCATTTTTGCAGCAGACGCTCAAATCTAAGCCTGTGCTGATGCTTCATTTGGTTGATTTTCATATTCCCTCATAAAATGGATGAAGCATTGTTCCAAATAGCCTATGACACCAGACCAAAGACTTAGGCAATGCAAAGCACCCTACGTAAAATGGATTCTTTATACACTAATACAAGAGAAAATGGTTCCTACTTGAGGTAAATAGGAGGTTCCACGTGCTTTATTCCATGATTACCAGAGAAAGATGACTGTGTACCTACTTTATTCTATGATTTCCAGACGAGACTACAATGATTTTGCTGTTCTCGGATTTCCAGTGTGTGTGGAACAACAAAGAGAAAAGCAAAATAATTGGTATGTCGAGTGACAAGAAGGTGGGCACCTGTGTCGGGTTATTTTCAGAAAATTGTTCGACTTCCTGTTTGAATTTGATGCGTATTCGAGTTTTTCAGGCGAGGATTCGACTCGATTCGATTTCAATTTTCTACGTCCTCTATTCGATATTTGATTCGAGCAAAAAACCACTGATCGCAGAGCCCTGTGGCCCTGTCTGTCGCCTGTCAGACCTGAATTTGAATCTCTGACATCTCGATTGAACGAACACTGAACAGTGACGCGGAGCAGCGTGTGAGCAAATTTATGCGGGATGCCACAAAGTGATGGCTGTGGAACTTGCAACGTGCGTGAGGCCTTTTTGCTATCCAATACACTCCTACCTAGACTTACCTGCCTGCCTACCTAGACTTACCTAGTAGGAAGGTAGGCAGGCACCTATAGAAGTTACCTACATAATATGGTACCTATCCACATAAAATGGGAGAAAAATGTTCAACTTGGCACTGCAGAAATCCTCCCATGAATCTCACAACACTGCCACTCAAACATTATTTTTTCATTCAACAGTTGCATTGATAATCATGATCCTATATGGAAAATGGTGCAAATAAATTAGAACACTCCGCATAAAAGTACTGTTGGCATCTACCTACATTCTGGGATTCGAGGAGGATTCGGATTCGAGCCCATTTGGATTCGAGTGGATTCGGATTCGAGAATTTTTTTGGGATTCGGATTCGGGTTCGATTTTCCCACCGGGATTCGGATTCGGCTCGGATTCGAGCTTCTGGAAAAAGGAGAGATTCGGATTCGAGATTTTTGGATTCGAAAGGATTCGCACATCCCTATTTATGCTATTTATTTGGATTTTGTTTGAATTTTGTAATTTGTTCGTCTTCATTGTGAAGTGAAGAATGAAAAATGATAAACAACTGCATTTGCATAGAAATATGAATTTGAGCTTGAAGAGGGATGCTGGTAAGTGGTGCCTTGAAGCTCGGTGTTCCATTTGTTGCTTTGGTATGCTGCAGGTAGCTAGGTAGCTGAAATGCTTGTTACCATTTACCAATTGCAGTGCAATCTCGATTATCAGGAACCCCTTAAATCCGGCTTGCTTTTCAGCTTCATTTTTTCAAAAATCCATTCAACAACACCGCGTGAATGCATAAAAAACATTTTTACTTCTCACTAAGTGTAGGTACTTCTGCATTGTATATGTGCAGATCTAAATGGAACGTACAGGTATTAACGATAAAATTGAGCCCTATACGGAAGGAATGGGCTCCCGTTCAAGCAATGTGTTGTTGCCTAGCAACCCCAGAAGTTTTCAGACGGTGTGAGTTGTTTTGATTCAAAATTACGGGGGTTGCTAGGCAACAACACATTGCTTGAACGGGAGCCCATTCCTTCCGTATAGGGCTCAATTTTATCGTTAATACCTGTACATGCAGTACATACATGCACCAACAAACAAATGTGCTTACTGCTTACCTTGTGGAAAACTAACCAACAAACAATATTATGTACCAATAAACCCTGCTTATGCGGAAAATTCAATTATCCGGATGCACCCATTTTTAGTTAGGGTGGAGTGGGGTAAAAGGGAACATGTTTGTCAAAATCCGGCTTTGTTAAAAAATATCTCAGAAAGCGTGGGACTTACGGCATTTTGTGTAGAGCCAAAAATGGTTGAATGGACATTTTTCTAGCCATTTAAGCTGTCAACAACAACTGCTTCTTGCCGACTAATGAATTATTATCTGTTCCCTTTTCCCCCTTCATGTTCCCATTTACCCCACATGTGATGAGGTAAATGGGAACACAAATATCTGAGCACTCTGTTTTAAATGGAATTCTGAGTACGGGGAAATGGGAACCGATATGCATTCAGTTTTCTGCTTGAAAATGAAGTGCCTAAACATATTTTTCAGAAATGGGGTAAATAGGGAACAGCTTTCGCTACCACATGTATTTGAATTCACTACGATATGGGGGAAATAGGAACAATGGATATTACCATTTCAGGACTTCAGCTCGTTTATCTACATGTCCCAAAAAGTGGTGATCACCTCAGAATGCATGTTTGTAGAACTTTAGAATACTGTGTGGATTACTCAGCCTATCATAAGCTAGGCAGATGGCTCGGAACAAAATGCATTTTTCTCAGCAGACTGTTCTCAGCAAACAACAAAGATGAATGCAAAGTTTAAACAACTGGTTGATTAGGACCTGGCTGAACAGGGGATGACAGGTCTGACAACAAGTACAGACTCGAATAATTTGTGTATTTTTTGATTTCGAAATAATACGTGTATTTTTTGATTTAATTCAAATGAATTAA
>JASGXE010008743.1:0-27718 GCA_030068105.1 Sinentomon sp. SZTP_YWyxl
TTATTCGTAGGTACCTATAAATTGTGTGCAATCTTTGAATTTACAATGAAATGAATTTTGTGGAGAGTAAGACGGGAGAGCACTGCAGGTATAGTTACCTTTTGGCCAAATCGAGTTTGCGAATCTGTGTTGAAGAGATTTCTGCGGAGAAAACCTAAGACCTTCTTTGCTTTTGATGTGTCAATGATGGGATCCCAATCGAGATTTTCAAGTGCAACCCCAGATAGGTGCTTTAACGTTGTCATTTTGGGACAACTTTGCCATTTATACGTTTATCGTGTATGACAGGTTTAAACAGGTTTGGAAAATTTCAAACAAGTTCAAAAACCTGGCCGTGATAAAATCCTCACCGTTGGAAATTTTAGATTTCATTTTATGCATGCGATTTATCAAACAAGGATAACAGAGATTATTAAAAGGTCCAGAGGAGGGCAGCTCGTCTCATATCTGGAAATTTCTCGTTTTCTTCCAGTGTTTCTCAAATTATGCAGGACTTTGGACTTTTGTCTCTTGCTCAGCGTAGAAAGTCGAGACGCTTGAAATTTTTCAGAAAGATCATTGCTGGCAAATTGAAAATCAATATTCCTCCTGAGTTTGTGCTGAGATATCCTCAACGCAGAACTGACAATGGGCTTTACTTTGTCGCGCCGCTTATAGTCTTAAATGTCCACTTTAATTCTTTTTTCCCTAGGACTGTGAGAGACTGGAACTCCCTCCCGCGCGACTCTCCACTCATCCAAGGTTCTTTGGCACTTATTACCGGCACCGACCAATCCTCCAGTTTGTCACCATAACTGTCCTTTGTTGATGCTCTTTGTTTCTGTTCAAGTGTTTTCTGATCAAGTGTTTCTTTTTTATCATTCTGACCTGATGCTATGCATTTGTTGTTACTGCTATTTATTTTTTTTTCTCTCTGTCTCTCTCTTTCTCTCATCTACCAGTTAATTTTGTAGATGTAATTCGTTTAAATAAATAAATAAATAAATAAATAAAAGAATATGCAACAGGTGAGGTGAAGACTTAGCATTGAACACTTTAGCAAAAGTAGAATTCAGAAGATCTGCTTTTCCAGCAGCGTCAGCAACGACCGATGTGGGGTCATTCTCATTTTCCAACAATGACGGGACACTATTTGCCTTGCTTCTAAGATTTTTGTTAAATTTCCAAAATATTTTCGACTCCTCCCAGCCTTCCGCGTTGAGGGATCTCAATTGCAGTTTTCAATTGCAGCGAACGTTTGAGAATATAGGTATGAAGAGCCGTTTTATATGCAGTGGAACATGAAAGTGAGTGCTTCCTTCGGCAAAGCAGTGTTCTCAATTTTTATTTAGATCGATAAAAGCAGCTCATCTGACAACCACGGCGGATTCTGTGTCGAGTAAATGGTTTTCTTCGGACAATGAATGACTTCGTTGGATGTATCAATTCGCGCCTAAAAACCCCTTTTAGACCTTCCGAAAAGTAGATGACATTCCTGCAGGCTGCAACCCGCCAAATGCAACGAAGTGTGCCAGAATAACCATCCTCACAAAAACTTCCAATCAGCTGAGTTGGCTCGAAGCCTTCGAAATTTGAGAGGTTTGCATTTGCCCCGCGGGTAAACATTGCCCCGGTCTCCCTTTGGCCACAATTTACAGCTTTATCCAACAGCACGGTCCGTGGAGTGATTAGCGCTAATCCGAGGTTGCGAATTAAATTTTCGCCATTTACTTCAATGTAAAAAAATTACTCTGCAACCTCGGATTAGCGCTAATCCGCACTGGATCACCCCACGGGGTGTGATCTGAACTTGCTCAAGGCCAGCGGGGTGGAGTGAAGCGAAATCAATTTCAGTAAATTTTTGAACAGTCTATACTGGTTTCGTATACGTACAAAAAAACATAAAGCATTCCGAAAATAAATGGGCCTCCAGCAGGCTATTTTTTCAACTCCCTGTCACCATTAATGCAGAAGTGTTGGCGGCAACACCTAAAAACTTTTGTTTTCCAATTGTTTTTCGTAACTTTTCTATGGATGACAATAATAATCTCTTCCGAGATTTGGAGTGCGCATCGTTGCTGAAAGTTGAAGGTATTGGCTTTTATAAATAACACAAAAGTCCAAATCCCAAAGCCCCGTTGGAAAAAGTTGTTCTGTGGAGAGTGATGGATGGCCGTCGCAGCGAAAACCCGAGGAGATAGAAACTTGTCTGAAGGATTTTGGCTAAATATCTAGTCCATATGCATACACTGAAGGAAACAAGGACGTTTGCGGGGAGTTTGGCTGCTCTCTCAGCAAGGGGCGTGTGGCGACTGTGAGAGTTTGAAATTTTTTCTGTTGGAAAAGGGGTGAGAAGACGAAAAGGGTGTAATCAAACTCCTCTCTAGAAGGTAACCCGCAGGTTCGTCGCCTGTTTCTGCAATCATAAACATTCTAGAACGTTTTATAGCGCCGGAAAGGGTTAAGTCGTTTATACGGGGGACACAATTGCACGCCAACAGGGAAACATTTTAAAGAAAACAGCAGTACCCTTAGCCGTGCAATAGTGCCCCCCTTTGGCACCAGCATACGGCACAGGGTGTGCCTTATTTCTCTGGAGGGTTCTCTGGAGGGTGGGTAGTCGGTTGAGATAGGTTAATTGGGCGCTTTGGATAGGTAAGGTAGGTTCGGTTAGGTCGTTAGGTTAGGTTTGGTTAGAGTAGGTTAGGTTAGGTTAGGTTTGGTTAGGTTAGGGTTCTCTGTGCAGTGTGCCTTTACTATAAACAACCAAATGAACCAACACGAAAAACAACCTCGACCCAATCCAATGCAATCTGACCTAACCTGACCTAACCTGACCAATCAATAACAAATAGTTTTTTAATCTGTATGTATCCTCGACAAGTCGACAAACCAGTTCATTTTGTTTGTCGTAAATTTGAAATAAATAAAAAAATAAAAAATAAATAAATAAAACCTAACCTAACCTAACGACCGAACCGAACCAACCTGACTTAACTTAGCCAATACAAAGCGCCTTAGCCAATACAAAGCGCCTAATTAACCTATCTTATAGCCGACTACCCACCCTCCAGAGAAATAAGGCACACCCTGTGCCGCATGCTGTTGCCAAGGGAGGGACACTATTGCACGGCTAAGGGTACTGTTGTTTTCTTTAAAACGTTTCCCTTTTGCCGTGCAATTGTGTCCCCCCGTATAAATGACTTAACCCGCCGGAAATTTATATCAGTCTAAACGCCAACTCCAGAGGCGTTGGGCCCTCAGCGTGGGTGCTCATTGTGGGCTTCAACCTCTCTCTTTCGGGACTGCACTCGTCTTTGTGGTCTAACCAGGATCCTGTCATGTTCCACTTTCGGGATTTTGGAAGATTATCACGTCTCGCCGCTGTACTGCCGCTGTTATACGCCTTGCTGGAGTAACCTGAATGAAATTGCGTAATCACGGTCATAAGCCCACAATGTTCAGCTGTCACAATCTCGAGTGAATTTTTTCGCTTTCCACTTCTCTCAATCATAAAATTCCTTTGCCCAAAATGCATCCAAAATTCCGCATCCAAAACTCCCGTTGGCCAGCCGGCCCCTCAAACGACGTGACGATATCGAACGGCAGTAGCTCGTAACTGCATGCATTAAACCTGTCACCTGCATTCTGCTGATGAACGTCAACGGCCTCCACTTCGCAGAGTTTAAAAGGATCCCAAACAGCAGAAGAATACTCGAGAAGTGGGCTTTGTGCAAAAAATGATTCACAAGTGCAGCATAGGTACACGATATCGCAAGATAGCTTTGGAGAACACAGTGTTTCCGGAAGCACCAAATCGGTGCAACCGCATGTTTTTGAAAATGACAAAAATATTCCCAATACCTTCACTGAGAAGTTTTCGAGTTTTAAAGAGCTTCTCTGATTCATGAACGGATGCCCGAACATTTTCTGTGATCCGAGCCGGCACAATCTCCACGGCCAGGGTCACAGCAAAAATAAATAAATTTCCTGTTTTTTTTTCGTAATTTTCTGATCTGAACCTTTTTCTACTTCTGACCACTGATATCTCAACACGAATGGGAGCTACATGTGCATATCTATGTCGTGGTTAAAGCTACGTAAAGAAGTTTCCGATTATGCCGAAAAGTAACGGAATGAAACAGGAAATTTATTTTTTTTTATTTTTATTTTTTTTAATACTTGAGGGCTTTTGGAAGACTTTGGGCTACTTGTAAAAGACTCACCATGTTATGCTGAGATTTTATGTTGAGACAGAGGGATTGGACTTGACCATTCCTAAATCTGCAACCTGCCAAACATGGATTGTTGCCAAAATTGAAAACAGGACAAATATGGAGATTGTCGTTTGTTAAGATCATCGTGGATATTGAGTCAGCCAGAAACCAGAGACGGCTGATGATTTTGAGATGCCGTGAAACGCGGCAATCCCTTTCTCCGGCCACACAAATGCAACCTTCGAGGACGGCACAAGGAGAGGCAACCAAGGGCATGAAGAAAAGACGGTTGCAGTTCGGAAGATGAAATGGGACAGGAAGATGAGGACGAGGTAGGTAGGATAGGATAGGTTAGGATAGGTGTGTTGGACAGGTTAGGTTGGGATAGGTCAGGTTAGGTTAGGTTTAGTTACCTTTAAGTATCTCACAGATCAATGGTGATAACTCGTCCAGTCCAATGTCGGCAGGTATTCCGAACTGTTACCGAAAAGACACACGTTGTATGGCGATAAATTTCGAAGTGCAAAGGCTTCCACCAAGTTTCCGAAAGCTGGATCAGTGGAAGACCCTAATAAAGGGCAATTCCATTCGTTTAGTCACATGTGTGACCTAAGCTTTCTGTAAACAAATTGCAATCAGATTTGGCCTTTAGGCAATCAGAATGCGGCCGCAGTCAATTTATGACCGTGAATTGGCGGTATAAAAAGGCAGGCCGCGAAAAAAGCAGTACTGTCACAATTATTGGTTGTTCACATCTGCTGTAGGACAATTGAATGCCAGAAAAACACCCTGTGTTTACGTAATGACAAGGTGAATCGTCTCTTTTCACCCCTAAATTTTCCTTGCTTGTTCTTCCTTTCATGCGACGGTGCATCCTGAAGGCTGAAAGCAGGAGCAGGGCATGAAAAATCACCCCCAAGTGGACAGAGCTCAGCAACCCCATCCTTGTCTGCCCGTCTGATATGACCTACACCGTTGATACAATGCATTTCCTGGCGGCGCAACAGAGCAAGCGCGAACTTTCCGCCCTTCTCCTGTGCCCGAGCGACCTCACCCTTGCAGCTCTCCTAGGCGATGTCGTAATGGCTGAAATGGCTTCCTAGAGCTGAAACTGAAAGTCGTTTCTGCCGTGAAGGGTACCTATATGAAATGCAGTATAGGTAGTGGAGGCGACCTGTTTCCACAGGCGATCTGCTGGCGGATGCAGCAGCAATGTTTGTACTGGCATCGAAGAGGAGCCAAGGTACCAGCTTCCCTCTTTTTCCTTTCGGCCTCTTGTCTCTTTCTGGTTGTGTGAGAGAGATCACCATTGGTGAGACTATACATGAGAGATGCGTCGCATTTCTGCGAAAATTTCATCTGATAACAGTGGAATTGTGTGCTGAGAAGTTGACCAGGAGTAACGGCACAACAAAAGGAATTGCGCAAAACTCAGTTCCATTTTTTGCAGTATGTCGATGTCTTCGAATGTCTGATCGCATACTCCAGTGAGTTCAAGAACTCAGCTGAGTCTTCGCTGTGGCTGAGGCATCGGATGTTCGCCAAGTGTTGTTTTGCCAAATGATATGCAAACCTATTTAGGAGTGAGCCAAAGCGCGACTTTTTGTATTTATTCGTAAATGCGGTTGTCTGCGTTTAGTTTATCAGATTGATCATCAGGAATTCAGAAATTCGCTCCAATAAACTTTGGCCGAATTTCTCAAAATTCTATCAAGTCTTCTTCTGAGTTTTGTGTTATAGAAACTGCAGGGTCATGCTGCGGTGTTTTTTCATTTTTCAAAAATGAAAGTGAAGAAAATAAGCAAGTAACGTCAGAAAAGGTTATAAAATGTCCTCATAGGACTTCTGACACCGATGAAAGCACTTTATGCGGTGGAAAGGTTTCTGTAATGAAACACATGATGGAAAGCATTTTGATCAGGCAATGGAAACCATACCTATCGTTTTTCAGGTATATTCGGCTGTTTTATAGGCTATGAGACTATGAAAAAATTATAGAGATTTTACCGCATGAACGGCATGTGTTCACTATAGTTTGAACTGAGCTATACGATATGTAACATTGGTCGCGGGGACTGCCCATCTCTTTTTTAATCAACTTACCACTTACCTGACTCACGACTGACTGACGAAAATCGGCACTTCTTAATCAGGACCATTTTACAACGTTGATGACAAGAATAAAATCTGAAACCTATACTTTTTTGCCCTTCAAAGGGGTGAATTTTGGGTTTTCAAAAATTTTACAACTTTACTTAACCATTTGCATACAATGCGCCATGCATTCACTTTGCAGCCCATGGGATTTTTTTATAGAAAAATTGATGCTCAACGATGATATTCAGATGATCTAATTACATTTTTCATGGTCTATTGAAGGAATGATTGAGGATCAGTTTAGGGCCAGGGAGCTGGCGGCCGAGGCCGCTGGGGGCTTCGCCCCTCGAGAAATTAAGTAAAGCCGCTTTTTCACTTCGGTGAAGTGGCATCTGATCTGTCACGTGCCTAATATCCACTCAATTGGATCATCGTCTGCGCTTTGGAACGTGTAAATCAATCAACTTGATGCAGTGATCGCATGACAAAATCCGGATAGCGTGCTGAAAGTCATCATTCCGCTTCCTGTGCAACAGAAGTTCACGGAACATTGGCGAACTCATCCTTGAACGAAACGTTTTGGTTGGAAAAGGTGCTATGGAATACCGCAAGTTAGTATACTCGAAGTAGGTACAGGCGGAAATGCTGCTAATAACGTTTTGCATTTAAAAATTGAATGCAAAACGCAATGATGAACTCAGGGGGATGCACAGCCACACAAACAATTATGATTCATGGTGATCAAATGTTTTGGTACTTTGGGAGTCTTTATTAATTGTTTCTGTGACAGTACAATGCATGCAGACTGCCCCGTTTTTCGCATGTTTTTGGTGTGCTGACTGCTGGCGCGTTTTTCACTGTGATTTCTTCAGTGCAGATTTCATCCGATCGGATCACAGAAATGCCCAACTTTATTTTTTATTGGCCGTAAAAAAGTCCCACATGTTTTCATTGCCAATTTTTTGCAAAACAAAAATCCGCAAACGCGGGCAATTCCGAATCACGTTGTTGACCGGCTGGCGGCTGTAATCGCTTGAGAACGGGTCTCGTCTGTTAACAGGTGCATTGGGAGGCGGGCCTGACCGACAGCGGCAGCGCTGTGCTTGACAAATTATTCACCTGCTTGGCAGTTTGCAGTTTTCATGAGACGTGTTCAGGAGGCAGTTAGTTAGCCGGTGCAGTCTGCTGCGGTTTCAGAACCGAGCACGTGAAGTGCGGTTCACAGCTCCGGGCTCACGTCCTCGTCCAAGAAAATGAGTCCAGTTGTTCTACGGCCGCAGGTCCAGGTGCCGTTTCGTCCAGCACTCGAGTACTGACCTCCACACTCGTGTAGTTGCGATTCTGAGTTTCCTTTCGACACGAAATTCGTCAATCAGATGCATTTGAAGAGCTTTGTTGGTGATGGACGCCGCGGTGATCGCCGCGGGAAAACGATCAGCAGCGGCCAGTCGGCACCGTTCATCCGTGAGACGAAAGCCTGCGAGCCGCAGCAGTAAACTCGTATAACGGTGTGACTTTCAGAAAGTGCCGATATGCGTGTCTTGATTGATTGCTTGCCGATTTCAATTTCGATTGAAACGGCCGAAAAACGGTGTTTGGTCTTTTTTGGCATTCTTTGGACTCGCGTGAACGATTGGGAAATTGTTCTCTGCCCGTTGGCTGAAATCGTGGCGTCTCGGATTTTGTTTTCGGTGCTCATGATGCGGAAGTTCCGAGCTCGAATCTTCGGTGTCATCTTCGATTTTCAGGCGTAACAAATTGTTTCGCTGCGTTGAAACCAAAAGGTCTCTTCACTCTTGTGCCGAAATGAGACGTTTCAGCTTTTTCTTTTCATTTTCAGGTTTGTCTAAATTTTGGCCAAAAACTTTGGTGGATTGCGATCCAAAACAATTGCAACCTGTCCGAAAACAAATAAGCAACACGGAGCTTATCAAAAGTCCACGAACAAAGAGGCGAATACTGGTTAGCACAGGGGCCATCAAAATAATGAGCTTAATTTTTGAAAAAATAATTTAAAAAATAAACTAAATAAAAAAAATAAAAAATAAAATAACAAAATAAAAATAATAATAATGATAAGAATTTGATAAGCTTCGTACGTACGTATGTTTTCCCTGTGTTTAACCAGTACTGGTAAAGTACTGGTTAAACACAGGGGTCATCAAATTTCAACAGGCCTTGTGCAATTTCACGCCTCACACGATGTGTCATGATGTTTTGCGGCGCATGCTTCCATTGATTCAAAAAAGCGCCCGTATAAAAGGAAAAATAGGTGCAAAATGGAGAAAAATAGGATTATTTATAGGAACGAATTAGGCCTACAGACTGTTAGGCCTACTTGATGAGTTGCTCCCAAATTTGTTCTCCCAGTTAGTTCTCTCTCAGGAGGTTTGAGCAAGTGAATGCAGTGTTCCGACATAATGGTTGAAAGGCGTGCAGAAAATTGAAAACTGCACTCAGAGCATGGGAAATGCATTTTAGTCTTGGTATGTTTTTTATGTTTTAAAACTTTTGGCAATGGTTTATCTTACAGTTTCCAAAGCCTCGGTTTTTAACACGAAATCAAAGTGACTTTTATGGCAACATCTATAACATCTTTTACGTCTGACAGGACTATCTTTGCATGCACCTTTTTTGTCCCTGTTGTGTTCAAATTTCACCAGGAGAAACTGTTCTGGGTGGTTGAATTTCACTTCCGGCAGCAGCTCGGGATGGCAGGTGAAATGCCGACTCTGCGGATTGCGATGCACATTTCTTTTTCCAGATAGAAAATGGAATGGCGGAATTGTCCTTGCAACTTGTGGAAAGCGTTCCTTTGTCATGATCTCACTGCTGATGTAGATGCACTCTAAATTAGAGGGTTCCATTTCGAACACCTTTGGAACTGCTCTTAACACAGGCTTAGATAATAGTGTTTATTCGGAACGTTTTTTGAACACCATTTTTATCGCAAGTTTCAAACACAAAGGCCATTTGCAAATATCCAGCACTCCAAATTTGTGGCAGAAAATAGTGTTTTCGGAATTTGTACGCGTTCAAAAATTCTCCGAAAAGAATACTTCCATCCAAGCCCGTGCCAAAAAGGTGCGCCAATCAGAAAATTCAAATTCAGTGTGTAACATCGTTCATACTTATCTTTCAGGATGTGATCCCGCTTTCGATTTTCTTGAAGAAAATCGATTTCAAAACTGTCTCCAACGGGTCGTCGTCTTTGCCTTGCTAACTATTTGACGACTGCATTGAAATTTTACTGAAAAGTTTTGACTACTGCAATATTAGCGCCCCTCAGGACTGTTTGAAAAAACTAGAAAAAATTTTCAATATGCTCACGAGGTTCGCAACTGGGGTCGAAAAGTTTGTTTCGTCACGCTATTGCACAAGTCTCTCCCGAAACATTTTTGTGATGAGCTAACATTTTCTTCACATTCGTTCCCAACTAGATTTTCTCAGTTGCCACAGGCTGTTTCCCAAAGACAGCAATTTTTCGAAAAAGTGCGCTCACTGAGCTCTTCTTCTGATGAGATCCCTTCCGATCCAATTAATGTCACACGGAAACGAGTATTCATCGCTTTAAAAGGGCTGCTGAGTCATATTTTCGTCTCCTGCCTGACTATATTTCGTGTGTTTGTTATGTTTGAATTTGTCTTTTTTCTTTTGTTTTATTTTAGCAGGCAAATTAATTATTAACTGTATTTTCCTTTAACTGTTCCTCCAACCTTTTTTCTTAATTTTCTCTTCCGGGAAAATTGCTGTTTGATTTTAAGCGTAAATTTTGTGATAACGGAAGAATTTAATTTCTCACATGATTTTCCAAATTAATTATCCAATTTTTTTAAAAGTTTTTTCGGTTTTTTGTTTCCAACAGTTTTGGGTGTTTTTGTGTAAGGAGAGATTTCACTGATAAGTTTTGAAGTTTTGCGTTTTTTAAAGGACAATTTTTATATCTTTCATATTTTTTTAAAAATTGACAACACTTGAGGTCCGTGTTTTTGTTGTAAACTTTTTTTTTTGTTTGAAGGGTTTGTGTTTAAATAAATAAATAAATAAATTAAAAAATAAATTAAATAAAAAATTAAATATCTTTCATGTCTTTCGGCATATCTGCGGCAAAGAATGGGACAAAAACGACCCTAAATGTCAATTCCCGAGCACATCAATTTGGGACCCATAAATTGATCTTTTCGAACCTGGGTATATCGCATTCGTCATGCAGCTCCATTCGAGGTAATTCGGCCTGGGCCCTCTGACTTTGGACTGTTATGTGAGGCCTTTGTGAATTTGCCCCAGTTGGGGAGATTTCGAGCATTCAAGAATGACCCAATTAACGGTAACCGATCGATTTGTTCGATCTGTCATTTGCAAATCGCTCCACATTGAAAGCGTTCATCTTTACGAAAGTATCAAGCATGCAGGGTTCGACAAAAGTTTCAATCCTTTTAACGGGCCACAAAGGGATAATTCTGATTTTCCTGCACTGTCTGGAAAATTTTGTTGTCGAACGGAGATGCTTTTGTCTTCAACGAGCGGGAGGCTCGAAACAGACCGCTTTGTTGCAGATCTGATGGGAAATTTGTTACAGATCTGGTGGTATAAATTTGTTACAGATCTGGTGAGAAATTTGTTGCAGATCTGGTGGGAAATTGGTTGCAGATCTGGTGGTATAAATTTGTTAAAGTTGCAGAACTGGTGGGAAATTTGTTACAAATCTGGTGGTATAAATTTAAGATCTGGTGGGAAATTTGTTGCAGATCTGGTGGGAAATTTGTTACAGATCTGGTGATATAAATTTGTTACAGATCTGGTGGGAAATTTGTTGCAGATCTGGTGGGAAATTTGTTACAGATCTGGTGATATAAATTTGTTACAGATCTGGTGGGAAATTTGTTGCAGATCTGGTGGGAAATTTGTTGCAGATTATTTGGTGGGAAATTTGTTGCAGATCTGGTGACATAAATTTGTTGCAGATCTGGTGGGAAGTTTGTTACAGATCTGGTGGTATAAATTTGTTGCAGATCTGGTGGGAAATTTGTTGCAGCAGAACTGGTGGGAAATTTGTAACAGATCTGGTAGTATACTGGTGTTCCTGAAATTGCTGACCAGAAGCACAGGACTGAATCCTGGTGTGATTCTGAACAATAAACATTCCATAAATTTTTTTGATCCGATGCCCCGTTCTCAAAATACCCCACACCCCCACCCTTAAATGGGGTTGCCAGTGTGTGAGGATGAGAACAACTGCTTTATGACTAGACCAGTTTCTTCCTTTGGGAAATATGAACAAATTACCCCTCCTTAGTTTTTCTTCTCCGGGGCCTCGTTTATGAGATAAACCCCCCGGAAAACAGAGGGGTGGAAGGGGTGGACTTGCAAAAGTTGTCAGCGGGTCCCGAAATTCACAGGAGATGTTCTCCAAGGAATTTGCAACCATTTATGTTCAGGGGTGTTTTTGCGTCAGATGAGCTGTAATCCGGTAACAAGCTCGGGGGATTTCATCCCCGATGATATTGGACCTCATTTTCCATGCGAACAAAGCCCCTTAGGCAAAAACACCCCTGAATATAAATTGTTGCAAATTCTTTGGAGAACATGTTTTGTGAATTTCAGCACCCGCTGACAACGTTTGCCAGTCCACCCCTTCCACCCTTCTGTTTTTCCGGGGGGTTTATCTCATAAACGAGACCCCGGAGAAGAAAAACTAAGGAGGGGTAATTTGTTCATATTTCCCAAAGGAAGAAACTGGTCTAGTCATAAAGCAGTTGTTTCAATCCTCACACTCTAGCAACTCCTTCAATTTAAGGGTGGAGGTGTCGACAAGTTTCATCGTTTGAACAGACCACAAAGGGATGATTCTGATTTGCCTGCACTGTCTGGAAAATTTTGTTTACGGAGATCTTTTGTTGTTCAGAATCGAGCGAGGCTCAGGAAACAGACCTTGCTTCTGGTCAGCAATCTCTAGGACACCCTGTATATTTGTTACAGATCTGGTAGGGAAATTTGTTGCAGATCTGGAGGGAAATTTGTTACAGATTCTGTGGTAGATTTGTTCAGATCTGGTGAGAAATTTGTTGCAGATCTGGTGGGAAATTGGTTGCAGATCTGGTGGGAAATTTGTTGCAGATTTGATGGGAAATTTGTTGCAGATCTGGTGGTATAAATTTGTTGCAGATCTGGTGGTATAAATTTGTTACAGATCTGGTGAGAAATTTGTTGCAGATCTGGTGGGAAATTGGTTGCAGATCTGGTGGTATAAATTTGTTAAAGTTGCAGAACTGGTGGGAAATTTGTTACAGATCTGGTGGTATAAATTTGTTACAGATCTGATGGGAAATTTGTTGCAGATCTGGTGGGAAATTTGTTACAGATCTGGTGGATATAAATTTGTTACAGATCTGGTGGTGAAATTTGTTGCAGATCTATGGTGGGAAATTTGTTCCAGATCTGGTGATATAAATTTACAAATCTGGTGGGAAATTTGTTGCAGATCTGGTGGGAAATTTGTTGCAGATTTGGTGGGAAATTTTTTGCAGATCTGGTGGATTTGTTACGATCTGGTGAAATTTGTTGCAGATCTGGTGGGAAATTTGTTGCAGATCTGGTGTGAAATTTTGCAGATCTGGTCCGGGAAATTTGTTGCAGATCTGGTGGGAAATTTGTCGCAGATCTGGTGTGAAATTTGTTGCAGATCTGGTGGGAAATTTGTTGCAGATCTGGTAGGAAATTTGTTGCAGATTATCTGGTAGGGAAATTTGTTGCAGATCTCGTGGGAAATTTGCTTCAGATCTGGTGGGATATTTGTTGCAGATTTGGTTGGAAATTTGTTACTGATCTGGTGGGAAATTTGTTCCAGATCTGGTGGGAAATGTGTCTCAGATCTGGTGGGAAATTTGTTGCAGATCTGGTGGGAAATTTGTTGCAGATCTGGTGGGAAATTTGTTGCAGATCTGGTGGTATAAATTTGTGCAGATCTGGTGGGAAATTTGTTTTTCAGAATCTTTACAAAATTGCAACGGAGGAATCAATGCGAGAGTACGCCGATGTTAACAAACCCTTAAACATGAAACGAGTTTACCCGTCACCAATTTCAGTGATTTCAACTTTCAAGCGAAGCATGGAAAAGCTTGTGAAATTCAAGTTTGGACATCATATAGTTGCATTTGCAACAGAAGTTTCACGCGCAGTTCTTTGTTTCAAGATTGATTTGCACATTCAGAGCGGCATTTTTATCGTGGTAGGTTGTTTATTTTTCGACCACCTGGCTTTCGCGAAAGGTACGATAATGTCTTGCCTTCGTGCTCTGGTCGTATCAATTAAACGCTTCTGCGTGTAAAGGCCTTTTGTTGTGTATATGGTGGCTGGTGTCTCATGGAAAGGAGAGCACAATGCGGGCAATGGATGCGGACAGCGCGATTCCTGCTCGGTAGCAATTTCATGCAGCAATTAAAAACGATTCTCTGCCGTTCTACATTGTGAGCTCTGAATAATAATGGCCTGATAATTATTCAAGGCGGCCTCATTGAGCTGCTCTCCGGCACTGGTCGACTATTGTGGTCGCCGTACGGCTTTTAGGACCCGCTGAAATGTGAATCTGATTCACCAGGACTTTGGTCCAAAGCGGTCTTCCATGAAAGGAATCAATCAAGGTATCTTAAAGTTGTTGTATCGCAACATTCGTCAATTATTTTGTTTTCCGGGCAATTGACTTAGTTCAGTAGGCCTATATGAATCCAATTAACCCACATTGCCGAGGCCAGCAAATATACCCTGATTTATTTACCACGCCACTTGGCCAAACAGTATCCTCCACGATAGCTGCAAATATGTATGAATGGGTGAAGATTCTCTGAAATTTGCTCCGCAATTTTTGAAGTAAATGACGTGCCCTTTTCAAAGGGTAAGGGTTTTCTGCGCCGTCCTCATTTCCTACGCTGAGCCATGAATTTTTTTTGTTGTTCATCTGATAAATTGGCTTTCGCCAAATATTATATCCATAATTGCCATGTTTGGGTGAGCTATTTTTCACATCCCCCAGTTTTAGCAATTTCTACCCTATACCCATATTGGTGATTCTTTTTGTGCCGCGCTGTGTTCAAATGCATCTGCGGTGAATGCAGTCTGGCATTTATTTGTGGCTGGCAAATCTGAATGCCAGATCGAAAATTCTAAGTTAATTTGTTCTGCGGCTTTTTCCCCCTGGCGCTTCTTTCTTCTTTCGCTGAAAGGTTTCGCGCCGTTTTTGCACAGAGATCACAAACCTTCTCTGACCTCAATTGTGTTTTGAAACTTCATTGCATTGCTTTGATCAATGGATAAGAGCTTCTCTTTGTGCGTGGTTTCAGCTTTTCAAAGCCTCCCTCTGAATCCCCAACATGCATACGAACTGCGGTTTTAATTTTGTTGTGTGTTTCATTGTTCAGGAAATGGCTTTCGGAACAGGTTCCAAAGTGTGCCTGAAGGTTTGAAACCAGTGAAACATTTTCATCCACCTGATGGCCGATCTGTCAACAATGAGGGCCTCTTTCGTGTTGAGAATCTTTTCTCATTTCCTTTGTTGGCTTGTTTTTCCTATTTGGTTTTCTGCTCCGCGACAACAAGAATGTGCCCCCTGAATACCCGGCGATTTTCAACGCTCCGACGAGAGGTCAGGAAGGAAAATATAATTCCACACGCAATGTCAACAATGGACTCGGCACATGCACTTGGTATTGGTGGGCTTGTGCTTGATCCAAATTGCCGTGAAGCAGACGGCAGGGAAATGGTGAAAAACAAGAATTGGCACAAAAACGAAAAACGAAAAAAAGGAAAAAAGAAAAAGAAATGAAAAAGCATGGATAAAGGTGTCAAGATGAACCGAATGACCCAAGCGTGGAGTGTTCTGGTTTGGTTTGCTTTGTTCTTTGTTTGTCACAAAAAATTGCTGACATTTTCTTTCGAAACCATGAACAAAACGCAGACAGTGCGTGCACAATGGGAGCATGCGTTCACAAATACAATGCAATCTCGTTTTGTGACGCATGGCATGGCGTCTTGTCTGCTGAGCGCAAGTTCGTTTTTTTTTGGGAAACAAAGCAAAATGCAGCCGAAAAAGATATGTTCCGGTCTGTTTTCCAAACGGCATCAGCAAGTTCACTTCACTTCGAGGCCCAAATGATGTTCCTTTTTGGACACGCCACAACCACTTTTCGCCAACGTTTAAAGTTCACGATCCTGCCGACATTGGACTGAAGGAGTTGGCAACCTTGCTCTCTGATACAAAAACTAACCCAACCCAAACCTTGACCAAACCTCCAAACCAAACCGAAGTTCGCCCAACCAAACCTAACCTAATTTTCCTTTCCTGTTTAGGCGACTTGAGCATGTGTGTGAAAACTCGTTCATGCAGACCAGCATTTTTGAAATGTAGGCTGGTATTCCGAGTTGCAACCAAATTCACATTCTGCCTGCAATTTCCTCACCGTGCTCCACCTTCAAGTGAGTCTCTTCTCGAAAGTATCCGTGTCAAATGTGCCGCAGTCTCCAAAATTGACCAATCTGACCTTTGTGAAGTTGGCGCGTACACTTTTTCGGATTTTCACTTGAGGTGCTTGCTGAGGCAGAATATCGGCCGTTTTGTGGTGAGATTGAATTTGCATTTTGATTGAACCTTGCAAAGTGGCCAGGTTGCTTGCACTATTTTTGATAGTAGGTATCCAATGTTGGTGGATGGGGTGAGTTGTTGGTCCATGTGAAGCAGCCACATTATTATTCTCGCCGTGACCATGATTATAAAATCAGGTTGCTAAATTTCGAAAAGGACGTTGGGAAATTTTCTTTTCTTTCCTAGAACTATAGCTGAGTGGAATCAATTGCCGGCATCCACCTTCAATCTCCCTTAAAGCATTCCTATTTTTCAACAACGTCTATCTGATTATTTCTCTTGATTCAATGTCAGGTTTTATGCTATTTTTCATGGTTTTAGTCTTTGCTGCTGGTTTATGCTGCGTTTATGCTGCGTGGTCTGCTAAATACCTGGCGATTGCATACCTATTTTTGTTTGTTTTCGGAAACATTTTGCCTTTCTCTTTGTATGTTGTAATAATTGTATAACGTTGATAAGGGGGCAACCCCAAAAATAAACGATTCAATTCAATTCAATTCAATTCAATTGCTGGAAGATGCCAGTTAGGGTAGTTAACTTCACGCCAACGGTATTTTTCCTCACCTGGATACCCCTGAAGGTCGAAAATCATAATATTGCTGGATAGAGAGAGCTGGAGGATGGAAGGGGATGGTGTGAAAATGCATGTGAAATCGTTGTACCATTTTAAGCTATTTTTTAAAGTTGGGACACCCGCTTGAAAAAAGCAAGCTCTTTTGTGATGAAAGATGTGTCCCTTATTATTAAATCCCTCCCGTGAGGATTTTCCTCGCATGATCGATGGACATTTTCGAATGTCGTAAGATATCACTGAGCATCAATCAGATAATTTTCAAGGTGCAGTCGCAAATTAAGATAGTACAATTTACGGAAAATAATTTATCTGAAATCTTGAATCTGTCTGCAATTTTTTCTTAGCATAAGATTCAAAACACTTGAGAATCACATTTTTGAAGTGTCTTAAAATTTAAGATACCGAAAATCTCGAAAGCATAATGAACAATTGATTGTTTTACGAATACCTCAGGTACCTTTCAAAAAAGCAATTGCCACCTTATTTTAAAATCAAGTTTTGAAAGTTTTTTCCAACCGCATCATGGCATTGGCAGATATTGTTCAAGATTTCCATCCAGGCATATACTATTTCCAAACCCATTAATTTTTCTAAGGATATCCATGAGGTTTTATCTCAGATAATCCATGAGCATAATGGGAATTTGTTTTTTGTATTTTGTAGGCCTTCTCATGGCTTATAGAACATTGGAGAAACAAATTAATAGGTAGATACCTACTCTAGAGCACATCTCGGTGCCATTTTAAGTTATAAAGAGTACTTAAAATGGCACTTGGAATCAGGTCAGCTTGGAACAGTCGGAAACCGACCACGGATGACATCCTGAAAATGGCTGACCCTCGTGCCAATCAGTATTTTGATGTGGACACACCGGACCACCGCTGAAGCATTTTCCATCCTGTTATGACATCTTCCTGAATCTCGTCCTTTGATCGAGACCCTTCCGATCCAATATCAAGATGTGGAGGGTGTCTGTAAGACGGAGCTTCCTTGGCCTAATCTCCCTGACCTTTGTCCTGTACCTGGCCGTTAACGTCAGCTTCCGAGAGAGACTTGTGTCAAATCAACAGGGACTTGTGGATAGTCATTCCAATCACCAACCCATCCGTCCCGCTTTGACATTGTGGGCAATGACGCCGGCGTTCTGGGAGTCCTTCAGCCAAAAAGGAGTCTTGCTGAATCGGTGTCCGGGGTGCCTCCCGTGGACTACCACCAAGTGGTTGGTGACCTCGATGAAACATCCGGTGTAAAAGCTGGACGAACAGTGACTGCTGGAGCTGGGGTGAGCCGTTCCGCGGGGCATTCGGCCCCATCAGTGGAAGAGAGACCATGGTTTATGCGGAATGGGAGCGTGTGGCCAACGCCTAAAGTATCCGTTGGTCCGAGGACTGCCAGGCTATGGCCTCAAGAAGCTCCAGAAAGTGATAGAATTGTGGAACAGTTGATGTTTGTGCCACCTGCGGACGATGAAGAAAACGAGCTGTTTTCTGTGTTCAAGAAAAAGCGTTTGAAAAAGATCTTGCTCTATCACGGATTCGGGCCGTGGGCGGAGTTCAAGGCCGGGAGCCACGCTTTCAAGACTTTGGACTGCCCTGTGAAGACTTGTCAGTTGACTTCGGATAAGTCTCAACTGTCCTCCGCAGACGCAGTCCTCTTCAAGGATCACTTCAGTCTTCCTTCTTATCACAAACCTGCCAACCAGGTGAGTTCAGTTTGAGACTAAAATCCATTTGTTTTGTCATTTTGTTTATTTGCGATAAAATAAAATACAGGGTTGACAGAAAAAACGTACCAGACGCATTTCAACCCTTTTCTGAGACCAATTTATTTCTTTTATTTATTTATATTTGACAATACTGCCACAAGGAACAATTTGGTGGCAGACAAGAACACACGAAAAAAACTTCGATAAGTGTTATCGTCAAATGGAATAAAAAATGGCAAAGAACGAAAAGACACAGGCCTACCAAGGTAACAAATTAGCGATAAAATGCAGGACCAAAGAATGCAACTAATTTAATAGTGGTGCGACGCCAGGAGAATGCGCGATCTGGAGATGAGTGCTGAGGGAGAGCATTCCAGTCATTTATCGTATTCGGGAAAAATGAGTTAAAATTACTTTTGTTTTAAAAATTGGAGTGGAAATAGCAAGGCCGTTGTCTATCCTGCGCTGATTCGGTTTTATGAAATGACAATTTGGCAATTAAATATTTAAGGAATACATTACAATATGTTTTTAAATTTCTCTAACATTCACTACTTATGAGGCCAGCTTCGATCAAAGCAGACCAATTTTTTTGCGAGAGCCTGACGTTCAGAAAATGTGTTGTTAGAGTTTTTGCTTTGACTGTTGTCACAGGAGACAGACAATGGTTTCATGTGTTTTTGATATCCAGGTTTCGACCTGGATATCAAATTCTCAATTTCAAAATTCAATTCAAAATCAAATTCTCAATTTTGGCAATTCTCTCTTTGAGAAAGAAGCACCTGTGGAATTGGCTGGGGAAAAACGCCCTTCAAGATTTCGTATGCACAGTAGCAGCACATGCATTTTATTTTTGCTCCCTCTCCATTCCCAATTAAATGCCATCATCATCTTGTTCCCAGACAGCACCACCGACCCACCCTGTTGCGATTGAATTGCCAAAATTCCAATGGATGTTTGATATCGACGATTCATGCACACAAAGATGCAATGCCGACAACGTTTTTGAAAATTCTCCTGATATTGCCAGCTGATTAGCGGAATCCATC
Organism: Sinentomon sp. SZTP_YWyxl; assembly: GCA_030068105.1. Lineage (NCBI taxonomy): Eukaryota > Metazoa > Arthropoda > Protura > Sinentomata > Sinentomidae > Sinentomon > Sinentomon sp. SZTP_YWyxl. The sequence goes on from JASGXE010008743.1 coordinate 19,256, forward strand.
CTCATCGCAGGTGTTCGAAAGCAGAGCTGCGTCTGTTCAGTGGACACGGCCACTTGCAGGCAGTCTTTTTCGTTTCCATTTTCACCGAACGCCCTTTATGCGAACTCCAGCCTACAGACACATATGCAGTACACAATCGGTCCACATTCGGCCCATTCCGCGTTTGGTACCTATAGTATTCAAAACCTGTGCATGGGGCCACAGTTGGCCTATAAAGTTAAGTTGCGGAAAATCGATTTTTATTTCATATTATGCGAACCTCCCCAAAACAGCTGACAATTCTCGTGTCGGTTTAAAATCCATGGTTCGGCTAATTGTTATCGATATTTAAACTATTTGCCGAGTAATGTCAAACAAGTGATAACATCTCGCAATATTACACGCAATCACAGCAATTACCGTTTGCCCGAAAATGTCAAAAGAACAATTGTCAAGCCCAGCTCCAAATATTGTCCACAGTAAAAAAAAAACAGTTTTTCTGCGACAATCTTTTGAATTTCCTCACGTCTGAAAAGCGAGTTGCTGAGTCGAGTTGACACGACTTTGATTCAGGTGCTTTGCCAGACCCCATGCGAGGTTGCAGTTCCCCAAAAAATTTAACGTGCCCCGGAAATTTCCCAACTAAAGTTATGATGTATTTTGTTGCTGACGTCCCCTAAATTTCGGCAAGATCTCTCCCAAATAAAATCCAAAGCTTGTCTCAAGATAAGTCCTCATTGGGCAACAATTCCGATTTAACGATGTATGAGCGCGTCAAAGGCATGACACAGGTGCACTGGGTGAGCACTTGCGCAGACGCCAGAATTGTCAAACCGGTGATAAGGAGACCCAAAATCAATTTCACATGTGCCAACTTTTCAAATCAATTTCACATATTGGCAATTTTTTTTTATTGTTGAATTAACATTGTTTCCAGTGTGAACCAGCCAAAGGGAAACATATTCATTTCTCAATTTCACATCACATGCCCATTTATTTTTTGCCGAGTGATCTTGTTGACTTCAACAAATTGGTCCTCGTTCATTTTATTTTGTTTTGCAAACGCCCATTTTTGGTTTCCGCTGATTTCCGGCCAAACAAAAAAATCAGGTTTCTCGACGTTCTGTTCGACGGTGGATGAACGAACGAACGAACGAACGAACGAATGGACACAATTTTATTTTCGGGGTTTCATTCATGTCCCTTATCTTCAGGGATGGGTATTGTTGGCCTTGGCCTGTTTGGTCATAATGCTGTTTCCCTGAGCCCTTAGCTCCTATGCACATGTTTCTTCCTGCGAGTTTACTATTATGATTTATTTTGATTTTCGTGACAAAGTTGACCATTGTTGCGCAGCGTGGCGTCCCAGAAAACATGTCACGTCCAACGTGATTATAATGCTCAATAAGTGGCGTAATTCGGCGCTTTGGCTGTCGCCAATTTTTATTTGTCCGCAAGAGGCGCGAATGTCGCTCGGTGGCCTACTGCGACAAGTAAAATACATTGCGACTATACGGCGGTCGCGGGTTGTCACTCACGGAATCTTAAATTTCTCTTGAACCGATTCACGGATTTTGACAGGACTTGCTGTGCTGGAAAGCAGAAAAACGAGCGATTTTGGACGTGTATAACAGCCCCGAATTTTTCGCTGGTAAAATGCTCAAAAAATTTCAGATACAAAAGTTTCTAAGTTAAAATGTGATAAAATTCCGGGTTCCTGCCTCACATTTCCAAAGATTGCGCGATTTTTTTCCGTTGTAACATAGTTTTGACCTGCGGAAGAGTTGTAGAGGAAGCTTTCAGCTTTCCAAAAATACCAAAATCATTGAATTTGAACATCATTTGACCATTTTTGAAGAGGAAACGCGACATGGAAGCATAGGTACTTTTTTGTTGCGTCAAAAACAAAAAAATGCTTAGTCGTGTTTCTTCTCCATAAATGATGTTCCAATTCAATGATTTTGGTATTTTTGGAAAGCTGAAACCTTCCTCTATAACTCTTCCACATGTCGAAACCATGTTACCACGGGAAAATTCGCGGCCTCCAAGGGAGACGCGGCCTCATCCCCGCTTATTTTTGTGCAGAAAACAAAATGAATGCTTCCGCTTCGCGTCCTTTCTTTTTTAAAAGAGCCAAATGGTGTTCAAATGCAATGATTTTGGTGTCTGTGGATAGCTGAGGGCTTCCTCTACAACTCTTCCGCAGGTCAAAACCATGTTATAACGGAAAAAATCGCGCAATCATTGAAAGTATTCAGCAAGAACGCAAAATTTTATCTTGTCAAAATTTGAACATATTTTTTCCCCGCATGACTTTCAAGTTTTGCCCGTGAAAAGTTCGGGATAATTTTATAGTCCTGAAAAGGTCTAATTTTAAGCTTTCCAACACAAAAATTTTGATCAAAATCCGTCATTTGGTTCCAGAGATATTAAACTGTTCGTTGCCGATGCACAGCGACGCATAAATCAACCAGAGCCAGGAAAACCGGCCTCTTGACGCGACGGCAGAGAAAGGAAAAGAGCGAAAATTGGCGCTCGGTGGGCGGGGAAGGGCAATGAGAGTTACGGCACTTATAAGTATTAGAATCACGTTGTCACGTCCATGAATGTGAAACATGAAACATGTGAAACATGTGAAATGTGAAATATGTGAGATATGAATGTGAAATATGTTCATTAGCTGCTAAAGGAATGCATTTGTGCAGCTTCCGTTTCAAAGAAAGAAAAAACGCGATAATTCGTAAGAGCTTTAGGGAGGCATAAGTATAGTCTGTCACATTTTCATTTTCATGTCCACTGTACGTATCTTTCAAGCTTCCTGAGTGGATTTCAGGAATCCGATGGGCGATGGGATTCGCACAAGTGCATGATGGGTATTCCCTGACATGCTGTTTTGCCGAAACTGGTATTTTCCTTTCACGCTACTTGATATCTTTGCCTTTCTTTCATATTTTCGATCAGTGTCAGTCAAAAATTGGTTCTGCTTGTGTTTTTCTTGGCCATGCTTTCTCGGAATTTACTTTCAAAAATGTGTGTTGTTTGATTTGCTAGAAGAATGTGTGAAGATTTGATTCGTCCTGCATGTTGGTCGAAAAGGCAAGAGTTGCGATTTGAAATTGTTTGGAACCAAAACATTGACCACGAAGCAGATGAATGCCTTCATTGAAGACGGCCTCCGGCAACAGCCTGCGATCCCGGCATGATTTTTCGGACCCATCATTGTGGGTCAGCGAGAGCTCATCGGGCCCGGGGGTGCATTTGTGCCTGCATAATCGTGGGATTGTCAAGAGAATGATATTTCCCCCAAAAATACATGTGTACCTGTTTTTTTCATGGGATTATCAGGGAATGATATGATCCGCCAAAATGTGGGTGTGTGAGCCATCAGTATCTACTTATTTTCTTGGGATATTTACAAAAAATATACGCTATCTATTTTTCAAAAAAAAAATGTCTGTAGTTTAGCGCATTTCTCCGCCTTTTTTATTGTTCTCCAGAAACCCCATAAACGACTTTCCTGGAAACCATCGCACGTCAATTGTTTTAGATTTTAAAATTAAAAACATTCAATTATCTACAACTGCTGTAGAAAGTAAAACATTCAATTACCTACAACTGCTCTAGAAAGTGTTCATTCAATTACCTACAACTGCTCTGGAAAGTGTTAAAAACATTCAATTGCCTATATACAACAGCTCTAGAAAGTGTTAAAAACATTCAATTACCTACAACTGCTCTAGAAAGTGCTAAAACATTCATTTGCCTACAACTGCTCTGGGAAGTGTTGAAACATTCAATCACCTACAACTGCTCTGGAAAGTGTTAAAAACATCCAATTGCCTATACAAATGCTCTAGAAAGTGCTAAAACATTCATTTGCCTACAACTGTTCTAGAAAGGTTAAAAACATTCAACTGCCTACAACTGCTCTAGAAAGTGCTAAAACATTAATTTGCCTACAACTGCTCTAGAAAGTGTTAAAAACATTCAATTACCTACAACTGCTCTGGAAAGTGTTAAAACATTCAATTACCTACAACTGCTCTGGAAAGTGTTAAAACATTCAATTACCAACAACTGGCCCTAGAAAGTGTTAAAAACATTCAATTACCTACAACTGCTCTAGAAAGTGTTAAAAACATTCAATTACCTACAACTGCTCTGGAAAGTGTTAAAACATTCAATTACCAACAACTGGCCCTAGAAAGTGTTAAAAACATTCAATTGCCTACAAAACTGATCTAGAAAGTGTTAAAAATATTCAATTAGGGGCCTACGTACAACACTGCTCTAGAAAGTGTTACAACGTTCAATTACCCACAACTGCTCTAGAAAGTGTTAAAAACATTCAATTACCTACAACTGCTCTAGAAAGTGTTATAAACATTCAATTACCTACAACTGCTCTAGAAAGTGTTATTCAATTACCTACAACTGCTCTAGAAAGTGTTAAAAACATTCAATTACCTATACAACTGTTCTAGAAAAACAAACAATTGCACAACATCATGTACCTAACTTTTTTCATAACGATTATCCGAAAACTGAAGCGATGATCCAAAAAACTGTTTTGCGGAAAATAAACTGCCATCTATGGGTTTTAAATCTTGAGAAACTGAGGAACTGCAGCAAAATGCAGACCTTGTTAAGAAAAAAATGAAAATTCGAAAATGTTCGAATCTCGAGATGAAAAATTCGGAATTTTTTCCAATGGTTTCTCAAGGTTGACCGAAAGATATCTGTTTATTTCCAGTAAAACAGTTTTTTGGATCCGCTTTTGGGCGTTTTTTGAATATTTTCTCCTCGAAATAAAGTTGGAAAATATTCCGACGCGTGGCACACTGACGGGATTGTCTTTTGTGGAATGAAGTTTTTGAATGGAAAATAGGCACCTATATCCAACCTGACGAGCTCCGAATGAAAATAAAATCTTTGAAAATGAAAAAGTGAGTTGGACTCGAAATTCGAATAATGTTGGGAAGTTGAAAGACGTTGCTCATGGGTATGCAAATTTCGACCAGTGGTTTTCTCGAAACCAGCCTGATATTGCTTGCATTTGCCCGGTTTGCAATCTGTTTGAATTGCCCCGTTATTTGGTTCGATTGCTGTGCAACAGTTTCTTCCAGCACATCACTTGCAACTGCTTGTTGTTCGAAGAAACAGCCCCCAAAAGGCCAGAAATATCTTTTGGCATATTTCCACTATATGCGAACCCTTTTGTGTGCTCATTTTCAATTCAATTCGAGCGAGCGCAGCATGGGACCCTTTTTGCTTGATGATCCACCTTCTGGAAAGTATCCAGAGGCGAGCTGCCAGGGTTCTTTCCGGAAACATCCGTCGCTGTGCCTCTGTTTCTGCAATCCTGTCAGATCTCCATCTGGAGCCCCTTCGAGATAGACGACGCAACCGCCGGCTTAAGATTTTTTCTGACCTTGTTTTCCAAAAATGCCCTGTTCCGCTTCCTTTCTGCTATTGCCTAAAGTCAGTTCAACGCCGTTCCGACCACGGGTTTTGTTTTTCATATCCAACACCCAGGCATCACAATTTTTTCCTGAATGCTTTTTTCCAAAAAACCATAAGAGAATGGAATTCCCTTGACGTTCTCTATCCGTTGTTTTCTAAAGAGGTTCTGAGAGACACACCCTTCGATAAGTTAGCTCGGCAACATAGGTCTTCCCCCTATTCATTCAAAGATTGCGTCTTTGATGTGGGAGCGATTTCTCATGCGCTTTATGCAAACTTTTTTTTACCTTTTGGATTTCATGTTTCAGTGCTTTTCGGTTGTTTTGTTTTTAACCTTGCTGATTTGGTTTTGTTTTAATTTGTTTTTGACGATGTTGTTTACAGGGGAACACTGGAGCGGTGTGCTCCCTGTCCCAAAATTCTTTGGGACAGTATTGAATCGAATTAAATAAAAAACACGACAATGACAGTTATGCAAACACAGGCAAAAGTTAAATAATGGAAAAGGGCATGTAACAGAGAGAACGGAAATTCTGTGACTCTCGCAAAGATTCCAATCGAGATTGAAAAAGTGACCAGATTTAGCTGGTCTACGAACACATACTTGGAAAGGTAGTTCCGGTGATGGTGCGTCCCAAAAAAAAAGAAAACTTTTCCTCGAGTCTAAAAAAACTTTTAGCAAACTTCGCAGTTATGTGATAAAAAACAGTTTTTGAACCTCATCGCCACCCTCGAAAAGCGGTTCTTTCACATTCCCATGTGTGCCTTCTCTCTTTGCAATAAGTTTTTTCAATTTGGTTTTCAACTGCAGCAACTTCAACAGAGTGATTAGAAAAAAGGCGCCGAAAAATAAAAAAAATTCCGCACGCGCAAATCCGTTTTGATGAAAGTAACGGTTTGTTCCTCTGAGAATTCTCGCCTTGGCACGTGAGGACCTTTCTGCTGCACAGTGAGTAGGTTTGGCGCATTCGTATAGAAGTGTGGATATTGTTTGGGCGCACTCGTTTCAAACTGCATGCCATCAGAGCCCAAAGCAGGGCTATTCGGTCCCTGCGACAGTGGGCATGTCGATAAATGGTGAGAAACAACGAAACGAAGGCAAACGATCATTTATTTTTTGATGATGGTTGTAATTCTGTCGATATACGAGTACTTTTCCGTAATTATTGGCCCGTGATATTTCCGAGGTGTTAGGTCTTTCATCTTAAAATCACCGCTCACCGAAATAATTGGCTTCCACATCCATAAATTTGTGTGGCCATGCATTGAGTGGAATTGTTGTTTGAACGTGCGCTTTTTTGTTTCCTGTTTTTAATCTGTTTTTTTTTTCTCGCAAAAAACTTTGTTTTTTTTTTTTGTGGAGCGTCGTCTCGTTTCACAAAGTTTGGACAGTTAAAGAAACAAGTATGAATCCCTTAATGCAAATACCCACATTGGATCGCATGGGAGTCATTATTGTTTGTCTGACTGTACAAGGTTTCTGTGTTTCTTGTGTGTGTTGTTTGCCTTTCTTTTGTGTGTTGTTTGCCAAGTTTTTTGGGTTGCAGTTCGGAATACCTGCCGACATCTGAAAAAAGCTGACCTGGACGAGTTTTCACACATGCTCAAACAGCCAAAATGGTATAAGGAAGCTGAGTTACGAGGTAAGTAGGATAGGATCGGTGAGGATATGTGTGTGGGGACAGATTAGGTTGATTTCGTTAAAAGGCGTTTTGGCACAGGGTGTGCCCGGAAGATGAATGACACTGGGCAGTGTCTTCAAGTTAACACCCTGAACCAGAACGTCATTAAAGAAAACAGATGAATGCGTAGTTAGCTCAAACAAAATGACTTGAAAGTAAACTCCTGTGAAGGACGAAACTTTCCCAAATATAGGCTTGGCACAGCTTGAAAACTTTTGTTTATTTTAATTTTTTGCTCTACACTAATTTTTCTCGCATCCCAAAGTGACACATTCCAGGTTCGTATTACGAATTACGCTAACAATAAACAACAACTCAGAAGAGAGGAAAAATTGGGTGAAGACATAAAGGTTCAAATGTGGAACAAGAGAAAATTGCACAAATTATCACAGAAGGGTTACCAATTATCACAGAAGGAAAGTTTTGTTTTTCGCATCCCAAACTGTTCGCCTGAGACCCAACTGACCAGGAAAGTGTTTTCAATCAGAGATGTGGATCGTGTTTCCAGGAATGTCAATGGGAAAATGGGAAAATGAAAAAAGATGGTGTCGTTGAACTTAACTTGGAAGTGTGGTTTTTCGGACACCGTTTGGATCCGGTTAAGGATTGACGGAAGAAGGAAAGCTGTTCTGACCATCTGCCACCAAGACGATGAATTGGCAACCGGGGTACCAGACCTGACCGACGTATTTCTGACCTTGAAGTTAGCGGTCCCAAAATTTGAACTGAAATGGGTTTTTTGAGAGAAGAGAAGGGAAACCTCAATTAACCCCAAAACTTTAAACCTCTGCAAATATCAGCTACAAAACACAAATTGATTCCCTCTGAAAGGTGCACCCAAAACTCTAGGGGAAAGACAAAACTTGTTGCAAGTCATAAATCTTGTTGACGAAAACCTTTCCAAACTCTCACTGAAAATCAATTTAGAAGTCATTTTGTTTGGGGTTTCAGTTTGACTTCCAATTCCACGGAAAAAGGATCCGACTCAAATCAGTTTTTTGGTGAAATTGAAAATTCCAATGCCACATTTGATCAATCAAAAAAATTCAAGGGCTCGCAAATAACAGTCCATTCAATATTCCCCGAAAACAAGAGTGTGCTTTCTCTATCCATGAAAAACTCTTGTAAAACCAAGTGAAAAATTATGGGACGAAAAATGGATCCACTCGGAGTTTTGTGAAACACTAGGTCAAATTCGAAACTCGATCAAGAATTTCTCCCTATGGCTGTAACACTTACCCCCTGCAGACTGTTCCTTGCTCGGGGTTCTCTCTTCTCATAGAAGAGTCTCAAATTGGAGACGTGGACTTCCCGGAGAGGAAGTGATATCCAAATCCAA
>JASGXE010008744.1:0-17814 GCA_030068105.1 Sinentomon sp. SZTP_YWyxl
AAATTTTTGAAAATTTCCAAATAACCATTTCGTAACCACAAATTGATTCTAGGATGCGAACTGGAAATGTACTCGAAGCTCCCAAGATGACACAAACACCGTCAACTAAATTCCTAGTGAGGTACCTAGCTGCATTCTCATTGCTTTATAGACAAGTACATTCGTCCTTTTATTGTCTGCTTTATTGGATTAATCCTTTTCAGTATCTGTGCAATCGCATTCACAAGCTGTTCGCTGTTCAAGCCTGTTTTCTTGCTCTTGAACTTCTGCAGCAGTTCAGTTGTGGTCATTGGCTTACGCAGCAGATACCTCCGAACTGCCTCCTCCGACACATTGTTATCGCTGAAAACAAACAAACACAATATTCAAAGAGAAATGAATATTTGTGAGGTTCAAAGGAGGGCAGCAATGTCAAAACCGAAGACAAACACACACAACAATGCAGACAAATGAGGTTAAAATGCAGTGGATTTGTGGAGTTTGGTGTTGAGACCTTCTCTGCAAACATCAAGGAGCTTCAAGCGGGATCTTGGGGACAACCTTCAAATTTTCTTTTCGAAGACAAAAATGCAAACCTCAATGCACCATGTTAAATACAGCCAATTTTTCAAAAAAAGAAAAAAGAAATGCAAGCCATTGCGTTAACTGCCGAGACGTCAATTCCAGATTAATGCCAATCCGAGGTTGCGGATGAAATGGAAAAAATTTAATCCGCAACCTCAGATTAGCATCAATCTGAAGTTCATGCATCAATCTGCAGTAAGAGCTAGAATAGAAGCTTATCTTTGGTTCAATGACTTTCACTGGAGAGTTGGCCTTCTGAAGTTTGCAGGGCTGAGCGAACTTTGCCTGAACCCAATTGCTGATATTCACAGCTTGGGAACGAATGGTAGTTTGTCGCAAGCAAATGGGGTGATCTTTCTTTCCGAGCGTATGAATACTGAGCAGTTTTTTTTGTCTTCGGAAGTAGATGCGACAGTCGACAAACAACATGCCTAAAAACACCAATCAATTCCAAGAACAGGACTTGAGGTTTGCTAAGGCTGTAGTTTAGAGATTTACCAAAGGGAAATGCCTGAGAGTGGGGTCAAGCTGACAGATTTTGCTGTGGGGGAGAGGGATACTGTGGAATGTCTTTTTTAGGGCTGCAAGTTCAGGAGGCATGGGGGAAGCTGCCCCGATGCGGTGGTCAACATGGGCAAACCAAGTTCCAATGAGGACCAAAACATTTTTAAAGTTGCAAGTTCTTGAAAAAACCTCATGCAGGACCCCACAGATATCTACTCCATGACCATTGCTCATCCCTTCACTCTGTGCCTCGACATTGAATGAAATAAGTTATTCTGTGTAAAAAAGGGTTGCCCAAAAGTCTTTACCCATAGCAAAGATGAAAAATTGCTATCTTTATCACAGTTTGTGATCTAGAACTTTTTCTAGCTCCAACCATGGATGTAAACATGCACTTTATCGGAACCACATGTGCAGATACAGTGTAGCCCAAATTAATGTCATTCGTTTGAAACCTTTTCTAGTCAATTTCTGCACGTGCACCACGAACGGTATGTTCACAAAATGAAGACATAAGAAAAGCCGTTTCCCGTTCGTAAACTCACAAGATGAACTCGCGGCGTTTCGGTCCCACGGACGTGGACCTTTATCAAGCGCTGCTATTGCACTGATCGACGGTTGGTTTTCTTTCTTCTTTGGAGTTTTGATGTGGGCGGTGGGTTGATGAATGCGGAAGGAGCCTGCTGGTGAATCGCTTGCTTGCAGAGGGGTTATTGTGTGGGGATGGGGTGGGGTGCGGGGGTGGGGTCGGCTTGGTTTGCTGGGTTATATGATTACTTAATTTGGGACTTGCAATTTCCGATTAAAGTCATGATATCCATGGTTAGAGCTGCTGGAAAAAGTTTCTGATCACAAAATATGATAAAAAGAGCTAATTTACATTTTTCCTATTACCAAAGACTTTTCGACTAGTATACTGGGCAGCCATCTTGGGCCAGAGGGGGTCTCATGGCCTTTGCGTCCAGGGATCCTCTAGGACAGATGGGGTAACCCCCTCAACGCCACCAGTACTGAAATACCTGGGCTGTACACAGAAGTTTTGTCATGTGTAAGCAAAAACTCCGATAAAAATACAAGCAGATGCCAATCCTTTCCGTTCTTACCCTGTTCCTGAATACGAAAGCAGGTTTCCTTCCAACTTGGATCTCTTTACGGAAGGACCGGATGAGCTCCCTGTATCTGGAACAAGCTTCCTCTTCAGATTGCCATCAGAATTGATTCCAGATGGCTCTCCAGATTTGGTAGGAGTCGTTGCTCGTGAACTGTTCCCACTGCTGCAAAACAGTTTTGTACGATATAACAAAGTGAAAACTCACAAGTTGTAAACGCGGTAGGAGTCAATGTTTTTGGTCACTTGCGTACTTCTTAACCGATTTCATTCAAATTCGGTGAACGGTCAGGACTCAGGATCAATATTGAGTTTCAAAATTTCGACATGCTAGGACAAGTGGTCCTTGCATTAAGATGACATGGTAAAAAACCTTGATGATGCCGCCACATTGCTGAATTTTTCGTGTACAGTGCTGAATTCCTGGATATCGTAAAGATCTTCGAAACCTACTTCACACCAAAGTATGCAAAATTGGGCCCTTTTTGTTAAACAGCTAGTTTTGGCATTTTAATCCAAAATTCATGAAAAATAGATGCATTTCATCATTTGAGGCATTTGCATTTTTAAGATTGAACAGCATCGTGTCGTAAAAGAGTATTTGTCAGCCAAAAGAACAGCTTTCTTGTCAACTCCTGTAAATTTGGCTTCCCTCCGATTCAACAGCAAAGGAATACAAATTACACTAATTTTAGCCCTTATTATGGAATGTTACGTGACAACCTGAAAGTGAAAGGAGACAGAAATAAAAGTCTAATCTTGAATGAGTGGAACATCAACTCCAGATTAATGCATAGTAAATTTGCGCCAAGTTAACTTTTACCATTTACTTCGATGGATCAAAAAATTTACTTCACAACCTCGGATGTGTGTTAATCCCGAGTTGATGTTCCTGTCGCAAGAGTGTTTGATCCAGGTACCTGCATTTATTTTGTTTTGAATGCAGTGATTTCCAGGACGGTCTCACGAGACTGTCCATGGAGAAAACTCGCACCAGCACTGCAATACATCAAACATGAGGCTTCACCGCCCAGCAACATTTAAAATACCGAAAAACTGACAAATTTATTTCCATGCAGCCAGGGAATGCCACCAAAGGAAAAAATTAGTAAAATTGTAATATTTTACCTGCAAAGTCTGGAGATACTTTCACAATGAAAAATAAAAATTTTCGCAGCAATCTTTAACCAAAACGAGTACCGATAGAATGCGCCAATATAGATCTTAGCACAACAGAAACTTGTTTGGATGCAGAAAATGGAAAATTCTGGCAAGTTTTTCCAGAGAGATCAAGGACAACTGCCACAGCAAACGCGATGTGATTGTCCATTGTTTTGAATCCCAAAAGGCAACAACATCCAGACTTTAATTTTTAAACGGTATCCGCAATCGAAGCACAATCTGTTTTGAATCAAACCAATATGCAACAATCAAATGCTTGCATCGCATGCCGGTACACTCATAGTGGATACGAGTATTTTCGTGAGAAACCAATCCGCATAGTCTTCATTTTTCGTGCGTAAATCAAGATTTGATTTTGGCATGTCGAAAAAGTAGTGCTACCCTTTTGGCTTTTCAATGGTCGAAGCCAGGCACGAAGCATTAGGCCGACAAAAAACCGAACACTTCTATCCCACCAACCTTCCAGAATCCCTTGTCTTTCCTTCACTGCCTCCTCCATTTCTCTTCCCAGATTCCTCATCCGATGAGTCAGCATCACTTAGACCTGTTACAGAAATTTAAATGGGTCGCGACAAACTCTTCAGTGGAAAAACTGCATGTGAAAAAGCAGTTCAGAACAGCTGGAATCCCAAACACATGTGGGTTGTTCCAATCTAAAAGTAATTGCAACTGTCTTGTATTTTTCTAATATTTTGGAATGTTTGTTTTCCTCCTATTGGAGTCCATCATGGAACTCTCCCTAAACATCTGCAGAAAGTTGCTATTGAATCGGTAACTTATTACATGGGTGTTGGCATCATGTTTAAGTTGTATTTTGGCACTCTAAATCCACTACTTTTGTCATGTCTTGAAATTGACAAAAAAGGCTTTCTGGTGATGGCCTTCTTGACTTTCGGAAACAACAGCGAAATTTCAAGATCCCAAATAAGGAGGGAAAGGCAGATAATGCAGCTCACTAGCTTTATTTTCATCCGTAGTGGTACCTACAAACTCATTTGTTTTGTGGCTTGCTGCTCATGCCATGCAAAATCAGTAATTTGGCTGTTCTGATCTTTGGCTATTTCTGGCCTTGAAATTTTTGAGTAAAAATGTCTAGGACAGATATTTTTCTGTTAGGGCAGACCCTAAGGAAAGCACATTGACTAATAGCGGGCCAAGATAATTGAAGAAATAATGATGAACTTGACTCCTCCGCAGCCATTGTTGGGCACCGTGAACGAAGTGCATCGTTGGTGATCAGAAGCTGGTTTTTTCCAACTTTGAAATCTTTTATCCAATTTTAAACAATGCAATTTCAACAAGAAGCATAGAAAACTCGTTTCAAATCGGCATGTATTTTGATCACAATTTCTCCAAGCTATTAATATTATGCAGATGTGCATTGAACACTTTGTCGAATTTCCATTATTTTCAACCACAGCAGGAAACTCAGGCCAGAAAAATGCCAACTGCGACAAAACCGGCACACCAATATGTTTCAAATTTCATATTAATGCGTTGACAAGGAGCTGATCTTTCCAGGTATATTTATCGGTATATTTATCGCAGAATTCTTCTGAATGGTTTCAAAAATGCAGGGCACTTGCAAAGACTTTTGGAACAACCTTCATATAAATCTGATATTCAGGTTATACCACTCTACTGTGCCCTGCTTTTATCAGTGGTAGAATGGAAAAACTTCACCAAAACCACACAAACCCAATGGATAAAAATTGGCCATCCCATGCACCCAATCCAAATGTCTTGAGGGATTTTCTTTTTGGGCCATACTGTATCTATTGACATTATTTATCGTGGACCATACACCGTATGGCCAATCAAACCACTGGCTTCAAATACCCCGCAATAAAAAAGCCATCAGGCAGAAAGTTTTTTCTCACAACCCTTAGTTGTTTTCATAAACTCAGATTTTGTCTATTTACTTGCTCCCTTGTGGACACAGACCAACCGATAGGATGTACCTCTCTGGAATCATCATGGACATAAGAAAGAAATCACTTTGTCGTTAGTAATTTTAATTTTAGCACTTTGCTTAGGACACAGGCAAAAGGGAGCAGGACAAATTGAGGAAAAAGGCTGAACGAATGAAAAATCATTCTGAAATATGATTTTCATGCAAATGACTCGATTTCGCATTTTGCTTTCAATAAATAAGGTTTTCCTGGCTACCCAAAGACACGACTGACAAAGAAATGCAGAAAAATAAAAAAAATTGCATTTGTTTTTTTTTTCATGGTTATGACGTATGTTCCTTTAATTCCATGGGCTCTACTGTTGATGCCTAGGTACTGATTACTGCAGTACAAAGCACAAAAAATTTACATTTTTCACACTGAAATTGTCCAGTACATTGCTTAAATACTGAGGGGTTTGCCTTTTTGGCAAACTGCAGCTACCAATATGATTTTTGGGGAAAATAAATTAGAAAAATCTGTAATTCGCCAAATGGGCGAACGCCAGTAATGTTCACTTTTTTGTAAAATGCCTCTATAATCCTGTTTGCCCTTTTGGCCTACTTATAGCGACATGTTACTTGGTTTTTAACAATGGAAAGAGTGGAACTAAAAACTTATTCCCGTAAACCGTGGGTAACATGTACACTCAGGACGAGCTGTTGGAAAATAGCCGTACTCTCGTCGATAAAAAATAACCATGCATCTTGCGTTTCAAAGCGCCTGTAGCATTACGGTTCACTCCCTGCAGTTTGAAAAAATAATTATCAACAAAAAAATGTAACCTAGCAAACAATTAATATGCTCACCCAAATCTTTCTGGTTGTTATTGTTGGTGCTATCCTTGTCAGAGTCATCCACACCTTTCTTTCCCTTTCCCTTGACAAGCTTCTTCTTCTTTCCCGTCTTTTTCCCACCGTTCTTCCCGTTTCCTCCTCCTCCTGCCTTTCCATTATTCCCTTCCTTCTCGTCACTCTGGTTCCCATCTTCATCTCCCTCCTCACCTTCCCCCTCACTCCTACTTCCCGTACCCTCCTGTTCTTCATCTTCATCGTCAGATACGAGTAGCTTCTTGAGGGCATCCTCCTCTGCCACACCCTTCAATTCATCCTTGGTCCTTTCTTCTAGATCGGATCCACTGAAAAAAAATACAAGAAATTGAGTTTGCACTTGATTCCAAGCAAGTTCCGATATCTATTCCTCACTGCATGTTGAATCTTGTAGCAGTATGCTGACTCTTGTTAACATTGCGGGACCAATGTGACTCTGCCTTCAGAACAAACTAGGAAGTCTGTTGGACAGAACTGAAATGGTCCCGTCTTTTGAACATACTTGTCAGATACTGCAATGGTCCCATCTTTCGAACATACATACTTGCCAGATAAGAGTCATGGTTGTAAAAGTAGAGAGCACATGGGCTATGCTCTCGGGATGGGTGACATACAACCGGGAAGAAAACATGATCAGAGACCAAAAAAGATCTTCCGGAATCCTGGGCAAATCAGCAAAAAATTATGGGACGAAAATATGACTGGAGAGCAAAAAAATATGAAAAAAAGCTCTTCATGATCCTCTGGGACCGGGTTTGAAATTTTAGGTCACTCACGACCTAAAATGGATTGGGTCAACTCCTGTGAGCACCCAAAGCTTGCAGTACCATCTGCCTAGCCTAGCCTTGCCGGGCACCAGTCTTTAAATTTGGAACGCTTATCGATCTGAACGGTGAATGTTTCAATTGCCGTCAACGTGCAGCCAGCCAGCCTGTTGCACGACTAAAATCCAGCCAGCCAGCCTGTTGCACGACTAAAATCCGGAGTGTTTTAGAAGGCCTGTGTGAAGAACACGCAAAGGAAGAACAACTCTTGCCACATGCTGTAAACAGAACTTTATAAAATGTATTCACTGGAGACTGATTTCACTGCCAACCTTGCAGCATACTCCCTCAGTCCAAATGAATGACAGATAAAGCCGGTTGGATTGCATCTTCTGCAACATGCTATGCCTCGATATGCAATGCTAGATGTTCAAGACTGAGACAGGTGGAAATGCTCCACGACATGCAATTTTCACAATCTTACTTTGGAAGTTAAAATGAACTCTCCGATTCTCAACTGACGAAGAAGGTAAGAAACAAAACATTTCTCAAAAAATGACAGGGAACTTATTTTGTGAAATTGTTTTTTTCGCACCCTGCATGTAAAATAAGCAAAGATAGACATTTTTTTATTTCTGCTAATCTTCTGAAAATGTTTCACATTGTACCAACCGAGCAGTTTAATCTTTAAAAAACATAAGCCTATCGCTTATGAATCACCAATTCATTTCATTAGACTGTACCTTTCCGATGAATCAGATATGTAATCAAGTTCCATCCCCTCTTCATCTCCATCATCACTGTCTTCATGGCCTTCTGAATCCGACTCTTTCTTCTTCTTCTTTGCAGCAGGTTTTTTCTTTCCTGGTGGAACATTGAACAAAACGTTAGCAGAAAAAAGAACCATTCCAATCAGCAACAATCAGCGAGAGACTAATATCTACAACAGTAGACTAGATAGACAGGACACTTCAAATCCCAGATATGAAGCTGTGGATCTCAGCGATATACATGACATGATACATACGAGAGATGCATTACACCAGGCTGGCATAACGGTGCTGGTTAATCGGTTTGGCTGCCCAGACTCCAAGGGCTCTGTTCAAAAACAAATAACAACCGAAATGACCATGGTAATGGGAAAACACTTTTGGGTTTGCAAATTCAAATTCAACCTGCTTGAAAAAAACACACATTACAAACAGTGGTTAACAATACCAGCGAATCAAGTACGATGCCAACCATTGGTAAATACACTTAAAATGGCTACGTTTCGCTCCCTCCGACTTGGGGATTTAGGCATCAAGAAATATCCAAAACAGATCACTGTGCTGGTCATTGCTGCTCCCGGACTGGGCCTCGTCAGCCTGAGCAGCAGTCACCAGCCCAGTGATCTGTTTTGAATTTTTCTTGATAAATCTCCCATCTGCTGGAGCGAAACGTCGCCATTTTAAGTTTATTTACAAACAGTAAACGGCCTAGTTGATGTGTTATTGTTCACTATGTTTCCCGTTCCTGGTGCCCTTGTGTCGGTTGCAAACAGTGGCTCAAACCTGATTTGGTCTTGTTTTTTGGCTTCGGCCCATCTTCACCATCTTCTTCTGAGTCCTCCATTTCCTCATCTGAATCGGCCCATTCATCCATGTCGGATATCTTTAGGCTACCTTTGCCACTCCCTGAATATGCAAAGGCAGTAAAAACTGAATTTAAGATGGAAGCAAAGAAAATACCCACACTTTCAAGGAAGTGAAAACTTTGGCAAAATGTGCCACAAATCACGTGACATTTATGTGACCAGGGTTTCCAGCACTTTTGGAGAACGATTATCATCCGGAAGAATATTTTGCATGGGGTTGCAGGGCAGTCTTCCCATCGGCTTACATAGACATAAGTTATGATACCATACCAATTTATTATGTGTAGATCCCTTAAGTTGTCTTTGTTGATTTTATTATCACGCCGTCTTGTTCTCGATATGACAAGGGTGTTCACCTGTTGTGCATCACTAGTTGTGCAATGGCATGTTACGCTGAGGTAACAAAGTGAGAAGATTTGACTTACGTAAAAGAAAGAACGAATTGACAAATAGTTGTTGCTTTTATGAAAGTGGACTGAAAACCAACAGGGCATGGCAGACTTGAGAAAATCATCCCACCTGCAGTTTCACCTCACACTTGTCCCTCTTTCCTTCCCTGTTTATTCCTTCATTTCTAAACCGATTCTATGATTCTCACCATATCTTTTGCATTTTTCAGGCCATCACTGTTGGATTTTCAAATTTTTATTTTGCCGAATATAGAGTAAGGTTTCATTTAGGCTAATCAATGCTATGAAAACCCAAAAAGTGTTATTTTCCACTACAGGGTTGTCGTCACGTGACTGCCCTTTTAATGATGTTATGCTGAGGTAATGAATCAATCATCTGCTAACATTTGGAAAGCTATCTAGATGATGTCAAGTTGTCATCCAGACCAACCAAATGCCAGAAAAAACGTTTGACTACCTACATCTGAAAGCTTCAGTCCGAATAGGCTTGTAAAAGGTGGCTGTCCCACTGATCCCCCTGAAGATCAGTCAGTGGGAGGCCATGCAAAACAAGCCTGGATACTTGATGGAAGTACACGATGCCTTGCATCTTATTTGTCCATCCCCAGCAAATATGAGGAATCAAAATTTGGATTAAGGTTTCAAAGTTTCTGAAAGAATTGCATCAAAGTCTTCAGTCATGAATATGAAATGTCGCGAAACATCCAAACCTTTGACAGGGATATTGCAACAATTCAATCACTTTTTATTGCATCTCAAATAAAGTAGATGCCTACTTCCCAAAAGAATTGGCAATTTTTTCTACTTTCCACGGGCCAAAAAAGACAATCAAAATAGAAGCATACCTACCTCGCCCATATTTCTTTGACCCTTCATTCTTTTCTTCCTCCTGCAGGTCCGAGCCATCATCCTTCTTCAGTCGCTTCTTGACCATGATGGAGAAATAGTTCAACACCTTGTCACGTCTGAAAGCAAGTGAAATAATGATTAATGTCACCATGCAATTAAACTCTCGTAAACGAAACAGAGGATGCTTCCGACAAACATTTTAAACTGTTGGCTTTACCAAACACGTCATTCCACTGCTACCTTATGGAGCACGGTAAGAACAGATTGGTACATCTGTGAGCAGAGGGGGGAAATCATGATTCACAGGTGGACAGGGCCAAGCGGATTAACTGAGAATAGTCGCTAGCATGACTGGGAGAAAAGCAGGCACCTCCAGCGGCTCCAGTTCACTTACCGACCAAACTCTTCCTCAGCTTCTTCCGCAGAAAGAGCTTTGTATTTTGGCACCGGATGAAAATTGAACCAATCCTTCACAGGGAATGCCTCAAAGGCTCCATCTGCAGCTTGAGTGAACACATAATAAGAAGCATTCTCAGAGATACCGCCTTCTTTGATGCCACGAAACCTAAATACGGAACGAATTAAAAAATGCAAAACATGTGAATTTTCAGATTTGCTGCTTTGGAATTGCGAGGGAATTCCTGCCAGTCTGCAGGAACTCTGAGGCATGTGTTCTTCCCACTTGCGGGAGAGCCACTTCACATGCTTTGATCGAGCATGTGAAGTGCTCGATCAAAGAGAGATGTTCCAAAGAACAAAATCATTTTGCTCTTTTGGATAGGTAGGTACCCACCAAATTACACCAGCTATTTTCATTCACCAGATTTTTGCTCATCTTCTTTCTGAAGAATGGGCCTCGTTCTTGGCAACTCGAGTGCAAAACATCCAATAGGTATGACATTCGGCATGACCTTCTAAGCACTTGCTAAAATCTAACACTAGTCCCATGCTGGTGAGCAAGTTTTATCAATGAAATTTACAACCAAATTTTGTCTGGTGCCACGATCTGTTTTTTTTAACACTGTCCGTTATTTCCTGAATTGAAGCCATTTTCGGATAGACTGAAAAAAATACTCAGTCGATCCGAAAATGACCTCAATTCAGGTAATTACCTACTGACAGTGAAATTTACAACATGACTATCTAGTAATAATTATTTCACAAGTAGGTAAGATTCTTAACGAGTACCTACTTAACTCAACTGGGTGGGGACATTTCAAAATGATCCCCATTTTCAAGCCAAAAATTCAGGCGGCTGTAACTTTCACACGATTTGCTTTTTCAAAATAGGTGCAAGTGCACATCGATGCATTATTTTCCAAACAACTCGACCATAAAATCCACGGAAAAAAAATTCTGGGGTGAAAGTCCAAAATTCAAAATTCTGGCTCACAAAAGGGGGACAACATTTTCGAAATATTTCGTCTTCATAAATTTCTTGTCGCTGGAATTCAAAACTCCCAACTGTTGTGGGCCTATCATATTGTTGAACATGTTTCAGGCAGGGATGTGAGAACGAAAACAAAAAATAAATTTATCTTTTTTGCCACACCCACACCCAGAAAATGCAATGAAACAAACATTTTTAAATTTTTCCACCCAGTTTGGTGTTTGTACAAAGAAATCTGAATGCATTAAGACGTTTCCGGCCAGTTTAGGATGAAGAAGGTAGGATTAAATGATACAACAGGTTTCTTATTCAACTAAAGTTTGTAGGTACCCATCCAAAGTCGAATTTAATGACATTTGATAGATGACAAAAGAAAAACTAAACTTGTAAAACTGACACGTGTAAGAGCTGGGTTAAAAAAAGGACTGAATAGGGAGGGATGGGAAAATAGATTGAGAATAGAAATTTGCAAATTCCATGAGAATGAACAAAGGTTAGGTAGGTACCTAGGTACTTGCTTACTTTCGTCCAGGTTTTCCTCCTGTTTTCAAAATCCACGGTTGGTCTTCACTTCTGTTCTTCTTAGCATTCATTCCATACTTCTTCTTTCGGGCCTCCTCTCTCTGTTCCCTTCCAAATTCACTTCCTGCACCAAACCTAAAAAAAATAGAAAAAATCATTGATGACCACTAGGTTTACTGAAACAGTCTAAAGCTCAGAATTAGAGCATCAAATTGTGTCTGGCGCCACGATCCGTTTCAAGAACAGTAACATTCACCTGTTGTAAGGCCATTGTAGGATCGAATATGGTTTTTCCGGTGACGTTTCGACTCCAGGGCCGGAGCCTTTTTCAAATCGGTCGACACGTTCGCTGGTGTTCTGCGACTCCAAGAACACCAGCGCTGGTGTTCTGCGACTCAACACCAGCGAACGTGTCGACCGATTTGAAAAAGGCTCCAGCCCTGGAGTCGAAACGTCATCGGAAAAACCATATTCGATCCTACAATGGCCTTACAACAGGTGAATGTTACTATTAGAGCATCAAGAAAGAAGGAATACTCAACGAAAGACTATGAATGACAGAGATGAGAGAACACAGGAAAAGGATGACGAGCCCATCTGCTCAAAAATGCAGCAACACATGATTTGGTCATTTTTGCATGGACATCGAAAAAAGTTTTCATATTGAAAGCTTTCGAGAAAATAATAATTTTTTGATGTTACAAGCCAATCGATATGATATGGCAAATTTGGCACATTAGGTTCTCTTCCTAGTCAATTAACAATGAAGGGCATTCTGAATACTTCCAAAGCAAAAACAAAATCGACC
Source organism: Sinentomon sp. SZTP_YWyxl (assembly GCA_030068105.1). NCBI lineage: Eukaryota > Metazoa > Arthropoda > Protura > Sinentomata > Sinentomidae > Sinentomon > Sinentomon sp. SZTP_YWyxl. The sequence continues at coordinate 12,520 of JASGXE010008744.1, forward strand.
GTATTCCCCAAAAAGCCACACACCCTAACTCAAATCTTGAAAAATGACCAATTTAATGCAAACTCTGCTAGCAAAATTTTTTTCAACAAAATTCCTTTTCTATCACTGAGAAAGATGTGGAATTGGCTATCTTTCAAGCGTTTCGGTCAGCCGAAGCTGGACCAGGGTGGTTCCAACGTCAAAGCGTGGCCCTGGAGGTAGGGTGGAAACCCGGTCCGTTAGGAACAGATAAAAAACCCTCCTGGCAGCCCCGGAAAGAAGCTTCGGTTGCAAATAAAGTGAAGGAATAATTGGAAGAAGGGTCTTCAAGGGCCCCCTTTTACCAATTCCTCGCGAAGCGCTGCCACCAAGCTTCCGTCAACTGCCACCGGACAATTTCCGGACACAGAGTTAGTGGCAGAGCATTCTGGCAGCGCTCGACTTGTTTTTCGGGGTGAGCAGTTACAATAAGTGCTTCTAACGCAGATATTTATGTCATACCACCAAAACCATATTCCAACATAAGCTTTCCAAAAGATGCCTAAAGATTTTGTCCTAACTTCTTGTCGGAAACCTACTTTGGTGTATCTTCATCTGCAAATCGTCCATCTTTCAGGGCATTTTCTCGCTCCATCTTGACCCCAGACCACTTTGAAAAGTCAACACCCAAATTGCTGTTGAAATGCATAACATTAAATTGCTTCTTGACATTCCTGGAATAAGATAAAACAAAAAACAAAATCAGTAGGTAGCCAGGAATTCTCTCAGTGGACTACATGCTTACGGCAGCAGTCAATAACTAACCCCCGTTCCACTTTGGCTTTACAACTTGATAAATTCTCAACTTTTCTTCCTTTACATCTGCAGTCATTCGCCAAGAGGAGAGGGCACAAGGAAGTGCATTTAAGATGGGGGATAAGGGCTCACCGGGAGGCCATGCTATTAAACAAGAAGGATGATGATTTTCACTTCGTTTCCCAAAAACACAGCAGTAACATCGCTAAATATGAGGACCTGGTGTCCTCTGCCGAGGACCTGGCATCCTTTGTCCTAGAGGATGACAAGTTTCATTTGTTCTGGCAAGATTCCGCTCGTGTTGGCAATAGCAGGCAGGATCTACCTACCTAGTTTCTATTTTATAATCTTCTCTTTAAACAGGTCACAGTTGAAGATTCCGTGGCCTTGTTAGGACTGAAGTCTGGAAGCGACAAAGTCAAGCCGTGCCTGTCCCAGAAAATGGCATTGGAAACTTTGTCACATGAGAGCTCAACACGTGTTCACCTGGGTGGTGGAGTCCCATGGTGTTACCACAATTTCCATTCAGAACAGATAGGACCGAGTCCACGCAAACTTTGTTTCTGTGCTTTCTTGATGCATGATGACAGAAATCTGAACACAACTTTTTGCCTTTCGTCAGTAAAATCTCATCATTTTTATGACTGTTTAAAAAATGAGTCCACGAAGAGTTTTGGTCGTTCCCGAGCGAATAAATAAAAACTTGAATTTCAATTTTTACTCACACACACGCACACATATTAGTAAAAATCAACGATATCACTGCTGCATTTTTTCTGCCACACCATTATGGCATAGAATATCACAGACACAATATCGTTCTCAATGTGCTGTGCAGCCCTCAACACTATCCGTAGCCAAAATGAGAAAAAGAGCTGTCAGATTTTGCTATTGCTTTTTGACTGCCCTTTGCACCATGACTCCCCGTATGTTTGGGCCTAACCTTCAAAGGTAAACTACCTACCTACCTATAAACATATGGGAACAAAATCATTGTTAAAGGTGCAAAATTATTTTCAATATCCTCACTGTTGGTACTTATTTCCTTCTTGTGGATATGGAAGTGAAGTTTTTCAGCATCCACTGACAGTATGAATTCAAAATTTTAACAGCAGTCTCCCCGTCAAGGAATCGGCCAATGACAAGCCAATGAACAAACTATTTTCAGTCCGCAACACATGCAAATCAAACCACAGTTCCATTCAAGTAGGAAGGCAGAGCTGCAAAATGTTGCAATGGATTGGAGTATAATCTTGGAATGTGGAAGTAACCCACAGATATAGGCTCTTGCATTTGAAAACTGAGAAGTTTTTGCCGTATGAGGATGGGGAGTAAATACTATTTCCACAAAAGGAAATTATTCGTGAAGATCATTTCACCACATTTTTAAAAAAAGTGTGGTGGGCTGGAGTAACCTGTGACCAGGGCACTGACAATTTTCCAAGTTCCAAAACTAGACCTATGTTGTCCATGGAATCCCTGAAAATAGAACAGCAAGAAAAAAGCAATGTGCAAATGAGAGTATGGAACTTACTTCGGGACTCGGACCACATATTCTTGAACAGTTGGTGCAACAGCCTGAAAAACAAAACAAAAATGCAATATGTATGGACAAAAAGTGATGGTGTAAAAATGTTAAGTTCCATTGAAAAGGTAAGTTCAGGACAAACATGGCAAGTGTTCGTACATTCATTCAATGATCTAATAAAAACAAATCTGGATGCTCAACATAAATGAAAAAAAGATTACGCAGAATGCAATTGTTTCCAGCAGTGTGTTATCATAACTTGACCCTGGAAAGCAGTTGTGGACAGCGGGAGGTTTTCGATCCTCAACACTCCGTCTGGTACAGTGGAGAGATTGACTACGGGGAAACTGGAGGTAGCGAGTAAAGTTCGAGGTATTCTGGTTTTTGGTGAGATTGACTTCGATTTGTACCCAGTACCTACTTTGACTTGTGGGGATAATTTGTTTCCGGAACTATTTTTCCCCGGTGATTTTTTTACAGGTGAGATTGACTGCCGACAGCGGGTAAAACGCAAGGGATTCGGAAATATTTCTGCCTCCTCGGTGACAAAATTGATGTTTGTTTTCACCCCGGCCGAGGCATGGGTAAAGTTGCGGGTAACCGTTCGAGTGCGGCAAGTTGTGCAATCTGTGTAATGCCGCAGCGTGCTGCAGGCGGTGTTGTCGTTTTTGCACTTCTTCATGGACGTGTGCATATACCGAATGCGTTTTGCAGGGCATGTGAAATTTTTGTTCACCAGTCTTTTTGTCGCATGCATGTGTCATGACAAATCGCGATTCCGAATCGAATCTTGAAAACCCTCAGATTTGCCGGAAAACAGACCTGGAAAACGCGAGTCTCGCCAGCAAATGTTGAAAGCTGTTGCAAATCGTGAACACCCTCAGAATATTTTGCAGGTCTCACTTCCTCGAGGACCGTTTGTTCGAAAATGGAAGTGAAGCGCCTCCGAGTGGGGGCAGCCCAGCAGGTCTTGAAATGTCCAACTCAAGATTTGGGTCAATGATCATCTTGTTGAATCTCATTTTATACAGGCCCGTTTGGTCGAAAGCGAAAGCGAGTCTGCTGAGCATGAATCGGGATACCTTCCCCACTTCCCAGGAATGTTCAACTCAAGAGAATGTCGGGAGCTCTTTTTGTCGAATGACCTCATATCAGAGAGGCCAGTTATGTCTTTTTGTCGAATGACCTCATATCAGAGAGGCCAGTTATGTCGAAAACGGAACCGGAGGGTTGCAGAGAGTGACCCGGGCCACCATTCGGCATCACCCTGTGGTGTCCAATTCGAGTGAATTGTTAATGTTCATTTGGTTACATCCCGCTTCGCCCAGGCCGTTGGATCGAAAACAGAGGCTTGCCGAGCATGACTCGGGCTGCCATTCGGAACCACTTTGGAGTGTTCAACTCAAGTGAATTGCAGATGCTCATTTTGCCGAATCTCACTTCCCTCATGTCAACCACTTTGAAAATAGGACCGAATGTGACTTGGCCAGCCATTTAGCGCCACCTCAGTATCCAATGCAAGGTTGGGCAAATTATTATTTTGTCCCGAATCTCACTGCATCCAGATCTACCTATTTGGTCGAAAACGGAACCGAGAGGCCTTGTGCATGCTTCCACCTTTCGCTGAAGTTGATCATCCAGGGTAGTGCCGAATTGCAACTCGAGTTGCCGACTGTGGGTAAAACGTGCAGTATTCCACCGAAGAAGTTGTGCGGAAACGCAAACAGTCTCTACTTGAAAGCGCAAACAGCAAACACTGGCCTCGACAAAAGCGCCTGCACCTGTCTGCCGTCCAGTTCAGACAACATCGATCGCAACCGAACTGTGGTGTGTGGCAATTCAGTATCCTCTTCCTGCTATTCTGATGACGTCATTGGCAACGGAAACCAATAGGACAGCAGGAAGCAGTCTCCGGGGATTCTGTGCGAGTCAATCTCACCGGTGAAAATCCATCTGAAGTTCAGGGGAAAGTAACGGGTATCGACAAGCGAAAGTCTCCTCCCCGCAACTTTACCCAGAGTAATCTCACCGACCATTTTCCATTTTACCCACACCTGAGATGAAAAAAGAAGGGGGGAAATTGTACCCTACCCTGAGTTTTACCCGTAGTGAATCTCTCCAGCCATAGCCTAAAAATTTATGGCAATGCCAAAGGGCATTGTACGAGGGCTGATCAAGAAAGACTGAGACACCTCGATTCATTCACTGTGTTTAACTCCGACATCGGTTTGGTCACGCTTATTCTCGAGGTACGTCCCTTCTGAGTAGATGCACACGTCCCAAAGCCTCCTCCATTCTTGGAACCCATGTTGCAGTCCATCCTTGGCCAGTGTCTTCAAAATCGCCTCCACAGCCTTAAACACTTCAATATTACGACTGAAAACTTTGACATATCAAGCCATTTTTCATTGTGGAGAAGAGAAATAAGTCACAGAAGTCACAGGTGGACTGTGGGAAGGATGAGGTAAGAGCTCGATTCCCTTGTCGGCTAAAACCGTTGCCTTTTCGGTTAAAACCGTTGGACAAAAAATTGTGACACGCGTGTGGGCATTGTCATGATGACGAACCCAATGGTTTGGGTTGGTCTGGGGTGCAGTGTATGGCTCAAAATTTCATGGGTGCTCCCAATACTCATGTTTAAATGTTGAACCAATTTTCTAATGGTCACTCCTGATCTTCGTGCACAATGACTGCAGCAGTTTTGATGTTGACTTCGGTGGTCGTTGTTTTTGCCACAACTTCCGGCCACCCTGTCTCTCAAAACTTACCCCACTATCCTTAAAGTCCATCAAAACACAGTGAAATGAGTCTAAGCTTCATCCCCGTATTCTTCCAGGAGAAGATGCAAAGTTTTTCCGATGCTGTTTTGTTCAAATGGCAAAACAACTTCAACGCAGCACGCTGCTCATCCTAAAAAATCATATCTGAAGCTGGAGGCGAAAAACAACCACCCTCAAGAACAAACGTCAAAAAAGAGGGTTGGTGTCGGAAAT
>JASGXE010008745.1:0-16150 GCA_030068105.1 Sinentomon sp. SZTP_YWyxl
AAACATCGTACCCACATTCTCCCCCTACCCCAAACAAAAGAACTGGTTTCCTTCCACACAATGCACCATTGTTGATCCCATTCCATTGTTCCGCCTATTGTCCGTCTTACAGCACAATAGGCCTTTGGCGGCACAACTGCGCACCGACAAAGGGATACCACTCCGGCGGAAGCGCGGAGATGGGAGCGGGGACGCGTGGTGACGGGAGCGGGGGCGCGGCCGCTGGCGTCTGCCCCCCAATATGCGGTCCCCTGGGCCCCTTGCCAGGGGCGGGCGCGGGTGGCGGCCGGAACGCGGGGTCGCCGGAACGCGAGGAGAGGGGCGGGCGGGAGAGAGGCGCGCGGGGAAGGGAGAGAGAGAGAGCGGGGAAGAGAGGGAGAGAAGTGAAAGAGAGGGGAAAACCCCATTGTATCTACAACAAAACCAAGGGGGAAAACCCAAATGTATCTACAACATTTTACTTATGCTTGCCAGAGATTCCTAATGTTTTTGATGTGGCTACTCTGTTGTGTAACCTGCGAAGCCACTATCTTGGACTTGGAGCTAGGTGTTCTTTAACGTGCGCAGTGTGATTCTACACACGGGACCTCCTTCTTAAAGTCCCATCCGAAGGACTAAGAGACTGGCCACTAAGTCTCTCTTTCCGACCTCATTTACTGTGCCTCGCCGAGGGAGGATGCACCATTGATTTGTGCCACAGTAAATTTCGTGCCCCGACGGGGAATCGAACTCGGTATATCGCCCCATTTCCCATGACGTGTATCACCTCGAAGTTGCTTGAGCGGACTGTAATTTTTTCTTGCAAAACTCCAATCCCTGAACTTTTTCCCTCGTAACCAATTTGGGTTTTGTTCAATAAATCGTGAGGCAAAGCTGGTGCTTTTTGTCATCGACATCGCTCGCTCACTGGAGAAAAGAGCATTTGTCCATTCAATTTTTTGTGTTTCGAAAAGGCTGTTGACCGTGTTCACAGAAGTCACAAATTTGCACCAGCTTCCTAAAAGAAACGGTTACAGTTCGGAATCCCTGGCTACCACCACAGCCGGTTTACTCCAAAGAAGGTCAAGGGCGGTATGGGTATTGGTGGTCAAGGGTGGGATTGGTTCGTAGGTATCTTGCATTGCATTCACGGATTCACCGCAGAAAACGCCCAGCGTGGCGGTGATATTCACAGGTCAATGTGTGACCTCGACGCTAATTGGCTCTCTCCTTGATGCATTTTGCGTTGGGCACTTGCAGACATGACACAGAGCAGGTGCGTCTGAATGAAATCTCTCAAAAACACAAACCATTTGAAGAATGCATGGTTTCGTTGGGTTCTTGGATTGCATCACGGCGGCGTGATACAGTCGCAGAATTGAAACTGCTCTTGTTCCCCGCCCGAGTGGCAATGCAACTCGGGGCCCAAGCCATTTGTGCGTTGGATGAGTTTTTTTTTATCATTTTCTGCTTTTTCTTTAAGGTTTTGTCTTGGTTCTTTCAAGTTCTTTCAAGAGAAACTGTAGCTGAGATCTAGGCCTACAACAATAATTGTTGTAGGCCTAGATCTCAGCTACAGTTTCTCTTGAAAGAACTCCACCGGCACCAACCGATGCTTCCTTGATTGCTTCATCATAAGTAGCATTTCTTCTAAAGTGATACATTATGGCCAGAGTCCTTTCAATGGATAAATTTGAGTGTTCCATCATGGTCCCTTCTGCAACTGATCATTTCACATTGTGTGGAGGGTTGCGTTTTTGACACCTGAAGTAATCTCCAAGTGTTTTGCTCATACTGTCGCTCAAGTGTTTTGCTCATACGACAATTATTGTCGTGAGGTTTGTTTAGTTTGGCTTTGTGAGAATTATTGCTGTTTCTATTCACCGTTTATTTTTGCCTTGTTTCAGGTTTACTTTTTTTCCTTGTTACACGGATTTTGTATTGGTAGTATTTTTGGATTTGCTTGTTCCGACGTTTCTGTGCCTGAGTGTTCATTCCCGCATGCAATTTTCGGAAAACTCTATTTCGAGCCATCGGCCGAAATAGAGTTTTGGCCGTCTGTTCTGAGTAGAATAGGCTGTCTGTTCAAAGTAGAATAGGCTGTCTGTTCAAAATGTAAAATGGTGACATTTTTGGTGAACGGTTAGATAGGAAACAATCATTGTTATCAACATCACCATCACCCACCATTGCAAGACGAAGCTGTAGCCATCCGTTATTTTCAGTTTTTTGCGGCATTTTGTCTTCCACCTTATTCAGCGGAGAGATCATGACGGGGGTAACGCTAACTCCGAGCTGCGAGGTAAATTTTTTCCATTGGAGCAGATGGCAAAAATTTACCTCGCAGCTCGGAGTTAGCGTTAGGTACCCCCGTCATGATCTCTCCGCCGATTGAGTCCTACCCCCATGGATTTGAAGTCGATGTCCGCCCAAGTTTTGTCTGTGCTTGATTGCACTTTTCGTGAACGGACCATATTTATTTCAGGACGTTTTTCTTAGGTACCTACATGGACACATTGCTGGTGTATTTTTTTCGTAAAACGTGTTTCATATTCTACTTTCCTTCAAGTAATTTTTGAAAATGTTTTGCCAGGTCTGCATCGAAACAATGACGCGGATTCATGCTGCCGGACGGTTGGGTGGAAGAGGCCACGTCGTAGAAATTGACGAAGCGAAGGTCGGGAAACGAAAGTATAATGTCGGCAGAATTGTACATTTGTACAATTGTGATGGCACCTCGTTATTTGGAATGTTCGAGTTAGAAAGTGGCAGAGTTCAGAGTTGTTCAGTGCCCCGACAACAGAAGAGATAGATCAACACTGGCCAATTATTCAACAACACATCGAACCCGCGACCGTGATAATGTCCGATTGTTGTGGTGCTTTTACGGGTTTGGATAGAATTGGATACGAGCATCTCACCGTGAACCACTCTTATCATTTCGTTGATCCAAACACGTTGGCGCATACCCAACATATCGAAAGAACGTGGAGGGACGTTAAAAAACATCTCACACGAGGAAGCACTAGACCCGAGATTCTTGGCGATAGATTGTGTGAATACTTGTGGAGATCAGATGTCAGCAAATCCGGGGTTGACCCTTTCACTAAATTAATTATTGACACAAAATCAATGTACAATTTCTGATAAGTTTATGAAATAAAGCAGAAAAAGAAAATAAGATAAAAAAAACAGAAACCAGGTTAGCTGCCAAGCTGTGGCGACCACGGCAATCCAATTGCTGTCGCGAGTGGATGCTGTGGCGGCTGTGTCGGCTGTGTCGGCTGTGGCGGACTGTGGCGCGCAGTTGCTGTGGCGGCTGTGGATGCTGTGGCGGCTGTGGTGGTAGCCAGGGATTCCGAACTGTAACCAAAGAAACTTGCCAAGGCAATGGAGTTGTTCATCATTGAGTGTGCGTGTGCTGTGTGGAGCCAATCAAGAGGACTGCCATCCAGGAAATTGAAAATGACCAAAGACGCGCGGGCAGAGCTGACTGGTGGGACAGTGGTGCACCCTTCAATCTCGACGCCGTGCACACAGCATAGGTATATCTTCTTTTGGAAATCTGTCATTGGTGAAATTGACGCAGCTGTTCCACCAGATTTTCGGAAACCTGTCCAACGTCGAACAGACCATGTTCTCGGATTCGCAAGAAAGACCGTCCTTGCTGACTACTCCTAACGAAAACAATTGCCACTGGAACGCTCTTCCACGTGACACCGCTTCAATACACCCCTTGCTGTCGTTACTCGAACCAGTCATTACAGTCTAATTGTTTTGAATTGCTCATTCCCCCTTTGCTGCATATCACGGTCACATGCTCCGTGTTTTTACCCTTTTGTCAGGGTAATAGACCATTATTTCTGTTCTTCTTGTTTTGTTGAAATAATTATTTGACAAAGCTCTTCCTGCTTAATTTTTTTAACTGGCTTCGCCATGGATTGATCGTTGCCAGGATAAACTTTTTGCGATAACAGAAATCATAAAATTTGTTCCTTTTTTTATTTTTTTCACATGGCATCGACTGCGATATTTCGAATTATTGTTGCAGTTGACCAAAAGGGTTTCAATGTTTCTGAGAATACCGGACGAAAGCAAATCTCGTCGGCAGGGCAGGAGCATGGAGAACACACATGAAGGGCAAGAGTAAAGTTCCAGCCGGATGATTTTTCGAGCGCAGGAACTTGTCCATCAGAAATTTTTGGGATTTGGGGTCAGGGGTAACACTCGCAATCAATGCAAAAATGAAATGAAGACTGTTCTCGACTTTCAACCGGACGAATTGTTTTTGTCAGTGTTCGGAAACGGATGTCGTGTGCTTCGGACGATTGCGCAAAAGTGACTCTTTAGAACAGAACCCTGAAGCGTGCGATGGAACGATTGTGCCAAAAAACGCTTCAAGAAAGAACGCTTGAAGCGTGCCATTGAATGTTCGCCATTTCAAATGCGGTCCTGTCGGTCGCCTCCAGAAATCCAAAAGAAATTGAAATTGGTGTTATTGTCAAACAGACCAAAAACCAGCAACTTTTGACTCACCAATTTGACTACTCCACTTCACACGGAGACCATCACGTCGTCCGTTGAGTGAGTGGGTAGACCCATCTCTCATTGCAGGTCAATTGGGTGACCTACCGTGGTATGAACGGATGATGCCTTTAAAGCATCGGTGCTTCCGTCAAATATCCAGGCTTGTTTCGCACTGCCTCCCACTGACTGATCATCAGGGGGCGAAATTGAAATTGTTATCCAAGAGTTGCATCAAAGTTGTTATCAAAGAGTTGCATTGCAAAACTTCATGATCCATCGCGGTGAATAGATGACCCAAAAAAGGTAGGCCAAAGTGAAATTTCATATTTGCCAGTTGGCATGTTTTGGGGCTTCGTCCTTCGAGCTTTTCATCTCAATTGTGTTTTAAGTGAGTTTGCATGGTCACTCAATCATCCTGGCAGGTTATCCTTTCTTCAAACCAGTGTTTTGCAACATTTTTGGTGTCCGTCATAAAAGTAGCCTGATTCTCGTATATCACGGATGATTCCTTACTTTTACAAGGTCGTTCAGGCTTTTAACGTGCCCCGATGGTCAGAACTCTCTCTTTTAGGTTCATCTGCAACCCTTCAGGATGAAGGCAGGAAGGTTGAGTCTGGAATTTGATAGGTTTTTGGAAATCTGAGTTCGGAGTTGGGATATTGGAGTCACTCTGGCAGATGCGTTCCAGATCGGTGTGATCACCACAGAAATTGATCTGATACGGCATCGCGTCTTATTGGGTTTTCAAGGATGTTTCCTGCAAACCGCACACTCGCTGCAACTCAGAAGGATGAAGACGACGATGTTGGACTGCTAAAGACCTCTTTGAATCCAATAACACTTCGCAGAACTAAACCAGTCTTGAAAACACATTTTAACTTTCCTTTCTCATTTGGAATCGAGTTGGGGCTGCAATGTTTGGGGTAACGAGATCTCTTTCCAAAACAGCATGCACTTTGTGACTGAAGAGGATGAAAAAAATGATGTTTGCCATCTTTGAAGTCCTAAACACTAATCAGAACCAAAATATCAACGGAATAGGAAAGTAGTTCAATCACCGTTTTTATTGGCACCACGGTTCAGTAGATTAAGAGTTTTGAGTCTTTTTTTATAGACCACAAATTTGCAACCTAAAAGGATGAAGAAGAAGCTGTTGAGCCACTTTAATCCTGTTTTTTGCCAAATAAAACACTTCCCAGAACCGAAACTTACATTTTTTGGGCCACTCTGTACAACTCGAGCTCTTGGTCCATGGCCATCATGAAGAAACGTTTCATTTTTAAACGGGCATCTCAATTTGCAGTTTGGAAACCAGCTCTCTTTCTGTTGGATTACGATGGCGACAGAGTTCCCAAAGAATTTTTACAGAGGCCAAAAACGTTGCGGGGAGAGAAGTGTCCAGTGGAAAATAACTTCGGAGGAGAGTTTGGTGGGAAAAGCTCGATTCGAGTTATGCAGTGCTTAAATTAAAGGGGGCTCAGAGGGCGATGCTCCGCAGTGATTTGACAGGGGGAGCGTCGTGATGCATCATCCTTAGACCTGAAAACCCAATGGGGATCATGGGGTTTTAGCCAAAGGTAAGTATTCGTACCTCTCCAAAATTTTATTTTTTGCCACTTCTTACTGTGGTTCAAGGACACAAAGGAAGCCTATAGAGGACTTACATATTTTGTCAAATGCGCAGTGTAAAATCTTGTAAGTCTGACACAAGATGTACTGTTCATTATGTTATCGGTTCATGGGAAGGGTCCATGCCAAAAAAAAGACCAAAAGCAATTAGGTATATCTGTAGCAAATGGACCATGGTCCCTTTCATTTGCTGCCTTCGAATGAGATTCTCGAAAAGGTATGTTCCAACAGGGGTCTGCTATAACCCTACCCTGGCAATACCAAGGTCCCCCTGTGCGTATCTACTCGTATACCAAACTTGGGCCAACAGGCACGGCCTAAATTTTCAGCCCCAATTTCAGCAAATTTCTGTTTTCTCTTAACAATGGCACATCGCAGGCTAAAATGGTGCATTGGTGACCCACTCAAGGATGCACAGGTTTGAAACTTTCATAACCACATTTTTACAGGGAGATTAACAAAGATTGACAGTTTTGTGCCACCTGGCACAGGTTTGGTATTGCACGTTCTTTTGACAAAAAGTGTTTTGATTATTTTCAGTATTAGAATTGGCACAGATCCTCAGAGACACATCATCAAAGGATAGAGAAAATTCTTCTTTCATTCATACTCAACTATGACATCATCACGGCTGTATTTTTGTTGATTGTGCAAAGTGGCTCAGGCTTGGCAGCTTTCAACTTCTCAAAACCAAGCCTGTGCCAACTGGCACGACCCCCCTAATTTCTGCAAATTTGTGATTTTTTAGTCAAAGGAAGGATACATCACAGGTCAAAAGGGCTAAAATGTGACGCATTTCAGGATGCACAGGCCTGAAACTTTCAAAACCACATTTTACAGGGGAAAATGTCCCGTTTGAGCCATCTGGCACAGGCTTGGCATTGCTGGGGATGAAGTGTTGAAGGGATGAAGTGTGACAGATTACAATCGTGGCACGTTTGAGCAAAATTGTTGTCAGGGACAACGAGTATGGGACCATCTCTGCCAAACGAGTCATTTTGGAGAAATGTGCACTCATGTGCACACCCTAAACACTCGTCTTGTATTTGCATTGAAACAAACATGTCAACTTGTTTTACTTCGCTTTATCATACAAACCATACATGCACTTCAGATTTTGCTAAAATCAAGGCAGCTGTAGGCAAATGAGCAGTAAGATTTGCAGTCTCTAACTTAGCTGCTAATTCCTTCAATTTGTTGTATTGCAGTGTTTCGGGGTCACCACACCAACACACCTACTTCCCCCCACTTCAAGCATCTCCAATCTCCACCTCCGTCCACTCGTAGCCACTTGACTAAGGTGGTTAGACGCCCCCTTCCCCCCAACGAAGCGCAGGACAAAAAATCGGGGAATTTGTGAAGTTGGCACAACTTGTACCAGCCAATACTCCATTTCACTTGACTTGTACCAGCCTCTCTCTCACAGTACCCTCCAAAGTGGCAAAGTGTCAAGGACATTAAGAAACCATGGCCATGGTTTTCATGATAAGAGAAAAAAGCAGCAACATTAGTAAAAACAAATTTGTTGTTATATTATCGATAAAACACTTTTAGAAAAATACACAAAATACAAATTTGATATCAAATTAAAAAAAAATTACTGTGATAAAAATGAGGAAAAATGAGACATTGAATTGAGAATAATAGTGTACGAGAGAGATGATAACAAACGAATGATGATGAGGTTCAGTCGTCAAAACACTCATTTTAGGTTCCAATCCAAGCTATTTTCGGAAACCATTTTCTTTTCAATATCTTTTCCCAGTTTTCTCGTGGTTTTTTATTTTTGGCTTTTTGAAGTGAGTCGAGAGCTATCTGCCGGGAACATGACGTTCTCTCTCAGAATGCCACCGGATGACATTTTTTCAAGGGTTTTACAAAAAAAAAGTTAAATTCAAGATTGTTTCAAGTCCATGTTAAAATCATGATCTTCCATTCCAGGTTGTGCAAAGTTCACCAGAGAGGAACCCTTATCGGATCTCCTGACAGGAAAGGGAATTATCACCAACTCCATGAACAACTAACTATTCGAAAAGTTTTTTTTTTCTTCTTGTCCTTCCTCATCATCCTGTTCTCTGGGTATCTGACAGTGACTCTAATTCGTTTCCAAGAGCCCATGCACTTACCTTCCTGCAGGTAGATAATGTTTTGGACATGTTGGGTTGGTGATAGGCATGGCTGAACGGAGGGGTTATCACAGAGAAGATAAGAAGAGAATTCAGTTGGACCCCATCCTGACTCCATTGGCCGATGATTATCTTTTATATCTTAAAAAATGTCTTTATAAACAAACATTGTTAAAATCTTCTAGAACATTTTGCATTTGCACACCAGCTGATCAGTGGATTGTAACTGTTGTGTTGTGATCAATGTTGTGATTCTGGACTGGACTAATGATTTTGTTTTGGTCTGGCTGCATGCATCTGTCTTATGTGTCATCATCATTATCAATTATCAACCAAACCAACCACGGTAATCAACCAACCAATCACCATTGGGACAGCAAACTAAACTTGTTATGGGACATGCAACAACATAATTGTGTTGAGGAATAAAGATCGACAGACAGGGACTTTATTCCCCTGTTCTTGATGACACAATAACGTTGGAACATTTCTGTGATTGATTTTTAATTATCGACAGTGATAACTGATGACAGACCAAGACACACAAAGTGTCAGGCAGTCGGAACAACACTGGTCAAAACCTGCTGACAAAAGCACACGAATTTCTGCTGGCTGGTGAGAATATTTCAAGGATGAATGATTCCACAATGGTCGAAGACTATGACTCTCGAGGGCAGGGTAATCGGATAAACACTGCATGGTTGGTCTGTTCAACTTCTTCTATCATTTTGATTGGGGTTTGTTTTGTTTGTTTGGTTTGTTGAGCTGCAGACAATTATTCTGGATGAAAGAGTACCTAGAGACAGTGGAACAGTATCTCAAGCAAAAGGAACAAAGAATGAGTTGGATGAGTTTGGCAACTTCCGTGTCCTTGCCTCGTTGAGACTGTTCTGTTCTGTTCACATTCCAGGATCACTCGTTGTGCTACCATGACCGACAAACATTACCAACCAGGCACAACAACAGGTGTTGGTTGGAAAATTGATAAGTTCCACCAACACTGATTATTTCATTGCTCTTTGGAATTGGTATTCATTCATTCACCAGTCAGAGGGCAGGAAACGGAGAGGTATTTGCATAGATTAATTGTTCACCACTCATCATTTCAGTGGACAGAATTTTTGAAAGCCAACAAAGAGCAACTGTGATCTAGGCTATGTCATTTTAGTTGAATTCAGCTGTTCAAAGGGAAGACAGATGCAACACAAAGTTTAGACATTTCAACCAGCTTTAACTTGTAACCTGTAACCAAAACCAAAATGCTTCGGATCCTACAACAAAGAATGGTAATGATGCCTTCAGACAGAGGGCATTGCAATAATTGATTGTTACTTGCTGGTGGTGCAACGAACTCGGCCAGAAAATAAACTTGAAGAAACAATTATTGACACACTAATTGCCAGTTTGTTTCTGAGATAAGATTCTTCACAACCACTACTTAGTACTTGCTACATCAATGTCAAGTAGGAAAACAGCACATCTTCACCCGCCATGCCTGGTGTGAGATGTTTGACTATAGAATCAACTGCTATTTCCTACACTCCCAAAGCACATCCCAGACAAAATGTTTTGTCTGGGATGTGCTTCATCCACTGGTAAATGAACTGAAGTCGAAGTGAAAACCTGATGACAGCAGCGAAATGCATTTCCGAAATTTTACAGTTGGTCTGTAAATTGTTTCTTCACATTCACTTTGTGGCAGGGCAGAGATGGATGTGGTCCACCCCACCCACATTCAATTTGTGGCAGAGATTCGATCAAAGAAATGGAAGAGGTAGAACACATACAGCAGCAGATTGAAGTGAATTGGAGAAAAGTCAGCAATTGCACAGAGAGGAATGTTTCGCAGCAGGCTCACGAGACATTTGGTAAGGATGGGACGCTCAAAAGCTTTTTAGCTCAAAAAGTTGGGATGCTCAAAAGCAAAGAGTTGTTCGCTCAAAAGAACTAAAATGTTTTTTTTTTTGGAGAACTGACTGCGTTTTTGGGTGTTTGGAAAGTTCTATTCAGGGTATTTTGGGGTATCCCCAGCAAAAGGCTATATCAAAACTTTACGACGGTTTCGGCTGTAAGTACATTTAAACTATGTTCTGTGCCCTAGCAATTTCGGACCTCTTGGCTGTTTCAGAACTTCCCCTTTTGAATTTTTGGGTGTGTGTTTATGGAACTTATTTGCTCCCAAACGACGGGTGATCGTTATGGTGGTCCACGCAGGTGTTCGATGGTCACCAGCCATCGCAGCGTCCATCCCGAAAACTGCAGATTCCATTCTTGTTCTGCAAGTGGGGATCGAACTGAAACTGAACACGAAAACAAAAAGGGCCATCATCATCCGATCCACAACAACACGAAAATGGAGACTAACTGATGACAGACAGATTTCAGATTTGTAACTGACAACGAGAACGATGCTTCACACGCATTCTTTCTTGATTTTTGATGCGTGTGCTTCCTTGTATTTTTTTTTAATCTCCTCACACGAACAGGTTGCAGCGCAGGTTCCGCTCAATTTTCAAAACGGAGGTCCACTTCACTGTGAGATTTTGGCAATCTGAGACCCTCATGGACAATTGATTTGGTGTCAGGATATTGGTGGATTATTCGTTTTCATGATCTGAAATTTTTTAACCACTTCAGTTTTACAGCCAAAAACATGAATGCATCAATTTTTCTCCCATTGCTGTCCACAGTGAAGTTCCTGATGAGCGCCTGTCTGTGCACGTGCGGTGCGTTCAGTTTTGTGGTGGGCGGGGTGCTGCTCGCTCCCCATCTCTCTACCCATTATAACTAGTTGGTATTGATCCAATTGCAACAGACACCAACCTAAAATGGTTAAACCACATGGATTTGCTAACGGGTCAGTACTATCTTTGATTCTATCTAGAAAAACACAAGAAGTTAATTTAACAAGCGTCAAGATTTCAGATCTGACGGATAATGCCAGATCCAAGTAAGCCAAGAAGAAAACCCAGCAAATGCGATGATCGATGATGAATGATGGATAATACTGAACAACAAAAAGAGAACGAACCGATTGTCTATCAACTGGCAAGAAAAAACAAACAACTACAAAGACAAACAACAACAAATCGAAATCCAGCTGTATAAACAAACATTGAAAATGTTTTTCAAAAATTCGGCACAATTGAAAAGAAAAAAAAAGCACAACAGCATATCAGTTACACGTACAATAAGATGGCAAGTCTTGTTACACAATTCAATGAGAGAGAGCATTACTTGTGAGATTCTGCTCTAACCCTGATCTAATGTCACTGACATTCCCTGCATTTAACACAAAATTAATTAACCCTGCCAGTTTTCTATTGGTTAATTTGAGAAAATTAAATAATTCACAGAGCATTGAAGGAATTCTGCAGGATTTTAGGAACACTTCGTTAATTTATGCAGCAAGAAACTGCTTCAGCTTTCATAGTGCAGGACGCCAGTGAGCTGATAAAAGTGTTGTAACGCAATCACACTTCTGAAATCTTCCATTCGCCAATTTGCATTACGTTTCAGAGTTATTACACCTGCAATGGCGAACGAGTTGCATGTTGTCCCTGCCAACATGGTAAATTAGAGAGACAACACCTGGAAACTTCCAAAGCTGGCAGGGAAATCTGAATCGAAAACATCAAATTACGACTCATTTTTTTTTTTTTTACTTTTTTCTTTTACAAACATCTCAACTGCTCTGCGGTGGCAAAAATGAAGGAGTGAAGTGAAGGCTGTAGGTAATTTCGTGAACTTGCAAACCAATGTCAACATCACCTGGCTCAAAACATGACACAACATCTCATGATTTTTTATTCGTCCAGGCACGTCATGACAAATGATGCAGTGCAAAGGGTTCACTTCATTCAACGCAGCAAATACGTAAATCCAAAAATCCAAGTCAAAAACTAACAATTTACATCCAGAAAGAGATTACGTTAAAATGAACACAGAAATCAAGGCTTGTCACTTCTCTCTTTGTCACTTGTGAGAAGAAATGAAGTGTCGAAACAGACCGACTATGAGGAGAGACAAAGCGATCGGATAACAATCCCACTCGTTTTACGAGGAGGGGAAAGGGAGGGGAGGGGAGGGGATGCATATCTATAGAGAGACTTGCACGGGGGTGGGGTGGACCTCTAATAGCTGTCAAGTTCTACGAACAGTCAGATTTGTTAGATTTATTGTCTTCGTCGCTGCTAGAAGCCGACAGGCTCCTCCCACCTCCTCCGCACACTGAACTCGGACTGGAAGACATGGATGACCTCGAGGTCGTCTCACACCTGTACACATGACCACTTCCACTACCACTCGTGCAGAGATTGTTTGTCGTAATGTTACTACCACAGTTTTCACTGTCTTTTGCATTCCTGTCTTTCGCAGCCTTCAAAGCCTCGCTACTTCGATCGAGATTATTGCTATTAGAGAAACCAGATGGTATCAAAGGTCGGTGCACTTCAACAAGTTTGACCTTTGTTGTGGCAGTGACCTTTGTTGTAGTCGTAACTGTTGGATACGAATGGGAGAGTGGTGACGAACTGTGGCTGCTGGATGACAGGGAGTTGTCACTACCAACTGAATTGGTCTGAAATACAAGGTAAAAATGAGAAAGTAGCTGAATTATCAGATCATCATATCAAAAATGAAAACAAAAATTGTGCCATGAAAATAGCGAATGTCATCCAATTTCTAAAAATATTGTGAAAAAGGAGAACCAAAAAAAAAAAAAAAACAAGTTGCTGGAGAGTCAGTCATGTGGATGCCATGTAGTGTTGTAAAACACCATTTACGTTGCTGTGATGGCCCAATTCGTCCCTTTCTGCACATCTGATGGCCTCTCCAAATTCTTGTCCAGTGTCACTACGTCTCTTTGAAAAATGAACACACCAACTATTGGCAGTGAAAAACATCGTAAAAAACACCAGAAATGTTTGTAAAACCTACCTACCTTCCCCCAAAAGATAATAATTCACAAAAAGTCAATTGTCCTTCGTAAACATAGGTTACATACAATGTCACATGCTGCTGGTTCCTTTTTCAGAACTTTTGACAAATCTATTTTATTTTATTTTATTTTTTGAAAATGTGTTTTGCATAAACAATGTACCTAAAAGAGGTGCCACGGTAACGTACCATAACATAAAAAAGGAAACTATAAATAATGTACCAAATGCTTTCTCTCTACAAAGACAAGATGAAGCAAGCCAATAAATAATTTGTGGTCGCAAACGAAACTCACAGTTCTATGTTTGCTGCTGGGTTCGCAAGTGGTGGTTGTCTCCACAACTACCTCTGGTTGGACAACAAACTCATGGGATGATGAATGCCACGAGACTGGCTCTTCAGTTATTGTGCTCAGAGACAGGTCGGAATGTGCCCTGGATGGCTTACTGTTACTTCCACCTGCCCCAGCACTTGACACACTGCTGCTATGGTGGTGGCTGCCACTGCTGGGATTACTTGGCAGAGTTGCACCACTCCTATCCCTTTTAACTTGGAGAGGAGCACGTACAACCCTCGGCCCACGCTCACGAACGGGCAGAGGCGAAGGCTCAGGTGTTGGAGCCGAGAGGTGGTCCGAATTGTCCCTTGGTCGCACCTAAAACAGGGAAGAAAAAAGATATGGATTCATGGTGTTATGTTAATTTTACAAGACAGACAGTTGCCAAAACACAAACACAAACACAAACTGAACTCACAAGGATTTTCAAGATCAATGTGCAAATACGTGTACCTACTTCATAATCCATTGACATGAGTTTCCAATTTCACTGACAATGTTGGACCAACTGACTTACTTACTGACAACCCCACAGTTAATGTAACTACGTACAGGTTGTTTAAAAAAGCACTGATCATGTTGGATTTTCCGGTATTGCGATGCGATGGCATTCTGAACAAAAAATGTTCCAAGTTTACATAGACCGATGAGTGATGACCTCTGGGTGCTCATGCAGTGCAATCGCAAATATCTGGATCCAGATTATCCGGAACCCCTTCTTGTATGATTTTTTTTCCTGTATGAAACGTATGATTTTTTTTTCTTGCATGAAACGTATGATTTTCCCCAAGTATTTCAATGCATGATGGCATCGTTTGTGCAAGAAAACATGCCCACATTTGTGACCCAATGTATTTCCGAATTAATTAGAGCAGAAATAGGCAGAAAACCCCGCTTTTGCGGAAAATTCGATTGTCAAGATGAACCTGGTTTTAATTAATCCGGATAATTGAGATTGCCTGCACTGGAAAACAAACATGGGAACATGCAGTCATTCAAGACATCATTTTGGTGACCCAGACCCCAAAAACCAACTTTAAAAACAAAACTGCCAGTGCTTGCTTACTGTCACTGCCCATTTTCAGCATTTTTTGTTTTTTTGTTTTTTAACTGTTGCGCAAATACCACCTTCGCAGTGCAGTCTTTGCGACGGTAGAGGCCCCTGCATCTGCAAATGCCAGCAGCCAGTGTTGAATTTTGATTTTTGTTCACACAAAGTAATTCAATGACAAACAATGTTGCAATGTCGTAATTTCAAGATGCACAGTCAAAATTTCGAATTCCTAAGTCGATGTTTTGAATACAAGTAGCAAACACCTCCAACATTTTTCAACACAAAGACCTTCAAAATTTGACTTCGCTTGTAAGAAATTTTTTGTTCATCAACCAACTTCACTTCTCAAGAGTAGTGAAGAGTGGATCAATCGCACTGACTCTCATTTTCAACTCTCAAAATTCTCAAATCAATATCCTCCGTGTTACAATTACATTGCATACGCCATTACATCCCTAACTCAGACCTTGTAAACCTGACTGAAGGGACTCATTATTACCTCCAGAGAGAAAAATGAAGTCTAAGTTTTTTGTTCTTGTCTGTCGATATTGATTTTTTTTTTCTTTTAAATTGGCGTTGATTTCTCTGACGAAGGCTTTGGATTGAAACATGGATTTCCCTCCCAACAACAGAATGTGTGACAATGGGGCAACCCAAAAATACAGATGGTAGTTAAAAAAATTGATGAAAATTTTGAATTTCTAACTTGAATTTCTAACCAATTTGGAGTTGCAAGGTAGAAATTTCTGTTGCAAAGCCAAAATTTTGCTTTCCAAGGAGCTGCACAAAGTTTCAAGTTGCAAATCGAAATTCTCAGTATCAAAGTCAAAAATTTCCAGTTCCAAGGTCAAAATTCAAAATTTCACAATTTAGGGTGGTGGGAGGGAACCTTCAGATTCTGGCACATTATTAGCTGGTCGTTTGCCGTCTGGTCTGCCTGCCGATTGTGCTTGTAGCCAGAACTGTGGGACAAAGGTTATAAGGTGGGAGGGCGTCCAAGGGAAAAATTGCAAAAGTGACCCACCCTGGTACAGTTACACTTTTAGTGAACGGTTCATGCTTTTTTCAGTGAGTGCCCAAAAAAGTCACTCCCATGACGAAAAGCCAGTCTTCATTTTTTGTTCAGAATGTCACAGCGATGACAGAAAACACAACACAGCCAACGTTTTCTGAAAAACCCACCAATCAGAAACAGTCGATTCTCATCGGGTTGGCAAAAGCAGACGAGTTAGTACCTGTTGCATCGAAGAACACAGCATTGTGATCTGAACACCTGTGGATTTTCTCATTCATTTCATTTGTGGGTTCGAATTCTTCATTCTTAAAAGATGTTACCTGTTCATGTTGCTTACGATGTTGCCTGTTCATTTTAGAACATCTCATCACGTTGCACATTCAACAGCTTCCAATAAAGTTGCAACATCAATTTCATCGACACCGCATTGGTAATGAAATGAAACAAGACAACAGATAAAAACAGTTCCAACAGAAATTCACAACCAACTGCAACTCACCTCTGCATGTGGACCAAAGAGAGAGAGTAAGATTGGAAGGATGAAT
>JASGXE010008746.1:0-17588 GCA_030068105.1 Sinentomon sp. SZTP_YWyxl
TGCTTTCCGGCGCTAGGCGATACAGGTATTTCCACCAGGGCTTAAATTGAGTGGAGGCGGGGGTCGTCGCACCCCAGTGACTTTTCAAGGATGGCGTCTCTTCCCAAGGTGCACCACTCTGTTGCACCTCAAAATTTTTCAATGTGGCTTTGTTCAATTGTCAATTTCGAAGTCGTCAAGGTTTTTCGGATGGTTGAGGTGGCTATGGGGTACCTAAGTAGGTACCGATGGGTGGTTGAATATTGTTTTTCTTGCATGATTTAATCATTTGAAAAATAAATATCGATTTTTGCTCACCTACATCATCAGCAGAGATCGTTTATAAAACACGCTAACTTTACCTGCCGATTGCAGTGTGGTTGGTGCACATATCTGTGACAAGGAGTTTCAATCTTCGGCTGTATTGGCGCATTTTTGTATATCTTTTCAAAAAAGCAAACTTTTAGTCAGGTTGTCAAAAAAGAAGTGAGATTCTTCAAGCAGACGCAAGCCCCGCAGGATGATATTTAGAAATAGACTTTATTTTGTCAGGAGCTCCTCTTAATTAGGATCGATTTTATCATTCAGGATCGAGCGAGCATTCTGTCAATGGTCTGAATTGGATTGAAATCTCTATATTTTAGGAGTTGCAGTTGCCTCCCATCAATATATGTATATACAACACGAAGCAGAAAATGTAAATGAACGAAACATGAGTACATTTGACAGTGTGTGTGCATGTAAATGTAGAAAACATAAAAAGCACAAAACAAAAAGCAATTTACGATTTTCCATAGGCCCATAAAAACTCTACAAAGCCTGAAAATTTGCAGGTTCACATATAGCTGGCCAAAGAGAAGTCGGGGTAGCTTGCTTCAGGTCAGCCTCCAATTTGTTTTCCCGAAGGTATCTGGGTTTGACTAACCTTAAATATCACGGAGTCTGCTCTGCAAGATAAGGACCTTAAAGGCTGTTCAAAAACTTTTACTGGAAGGGAATTCCATTCCGATATAGTTCTTCCCAAGAATGAGTGCATGCCTGTGTCCGTTTTGAATGACTGCGGTCAGAGCTTGTAATCGTGATCTCTGTGCGAGTAGAAGGAAGGTAGCCTTAAGGACCCAAGAAAGGAGCCCCAACCCCCAACGTTCGCAAGGATTAAGGAACAGGCAGGTCAGCCTTGCCACTCGCCTCCTCGACTGAAGTGATTCCCAGCCCAAATTAACCAACATTCTGGTGACACTGCTGCGGCGACTATAATGACCCACCACGAAGCGCAGAACTTTATCCAAGGCAGCAATATGGCAATTATGCCAGGGATCCCAAGCTGGAATAGCGTATTCTAAGATAGGGGACAAAATAAGGATTAGTTCCCTTATTAAATTTTTTTATTCCTTTTCAAAAATCAGGGCCCTTTGCTTTTTCATTTACGAACCAGCAATTTCTTGAAATTTTATCCCAGATAGGTAATTTCTTCCCTTACAGGAGGACTTTTTTGGAATTTTAAAAGCTTTGTTTTCTTTGAACAGAATTTCGTTAATTTTACTTCCAGATAGTACCTGTCGCACCATTTTGAATAAATCAAGTCTCCTGCAGCACCTCGCAATCACTCAGGGCACGCACCTCAGAGTATATGATGTAGTCATCAGCGAAGAGCCGCAGGCGAGATCTTATTCCTTGCATGATATCATCAATGTAGATAATATACAGTAACGGTCCGAGTATGCTGCCCTGAGGGACCCCTGTGGTGACTGGAAGGGGACTTGACAGACACTCCTCAATTCTCACACACTGAGAACGGCCACTGAGATAACCTTCTACCCATTTCACAGCACTCCTGTCTATCCCGAGAAGATCCAATTTTCTAATCAAGAGCGCAGGGATAATTACATCAAAGGCCTTTGAGAAGTCAATGGCGATGGTCACATGGAGAACACGCATTAGAACAAGTTCAAGATTTTCAAGACCAATTTCTGAAAAAAATCGATGACCTTGTGCAACAATCCAGCAAGTCCAGACGTAACCTGTTGAAAAATCGCACAATGCTTCAATGGGTCAAGGCAATGCCAATACCAACCTGGATCCCAATACGAGGCCACCATTCGCAATTATCCAACACGGTAGGAATTTTGGTGGTCTTGGCTTGCCGAGTGTGCCAACTTGCAGCACGTCTCAACCTGATGTCTTTGTCAAAGCGGATTTTCTTTTTTGCTTTCTTTTCCCACAAGATGAAAGGTCCAAGCACGCAAAGCATGGGCAATTTAAACTGGCCGTTTAGTGGATTCGGTTCTGTACCGTCTCGACCTCTTAGTTCCAGTGTGGTTACCAATAGCACGCAGAATTTTAGCCAAACGTACCTGCTAACGTTGGTCAAACAACGGTGGTTTGGCGATCGAAGATGAAAACTAAAGTCTGTTCATTTTGACAATGGTCCGCGCGCTTTTTTCAGACAGGGATCGGCAAATTTGTGCAAAAATCAGATGCAAAAATCGGAATTCTGATTTTTTTGAATTGGGGCTCAATTTTCGAAACTCTGTCGGTTTTCAGCTCTCTATCGTTTGATAAATCTACTTTTCTGAGATTTTTCCAATTTTCTGTGACCGCGATCTGTCCGGTTTGCTGGTCGTTCCGCCCCTGATTTTAAAATGTGCACTTCTGGTGCAAAGCTGATCCGAAACTTTCGCTGACCCTACCTTTGCAATCATGGGCACCGACCTGCAATGGCTTGAGGCCTCATCCGCTGTTGTTGTCAACAACTGGAAAACAGGCACACGAATTCATGTATGGAAAATTTAAAAATCATGTTCATGGTTGTTTTTTCATCTGTGATATGTTTTGTCTAAGCAAACAAGTGCCAAACGAAAAGTAAAAAAATTGCCGTTGACGAGAATCGAACCCACGATCTTCAGATCTCACAGACCAGTGCTAGCTACCACTGAGCTACCAGAAAACTATCGACAATTTCAGTTCTAAATTGCGCTTCAATGAAAAATCTCGGATATTCAGGCAAGGAATGTTAAACAAATTGGACACCACTGTCGCGCCCCCGCTCCTACCTTCATTTTGCTGCGATTTTTGGCGCGGACCATTCTGAAAATGAACGCACTTTAAACATCTGCCTGTTTTCCAAAGAATTTCCAAAAAAAAGCCGAAATACCTGGCATAAAGTGTCACCTCCATCACACAACGGATACTGACACAAAGTTTCAGAGCTTTGCTGTTCGCTATCGCCTAGCTGCTGGGGGTCGACATTCAGCAAAAACAAACTGGCATCGACGTGACTGGTGATTTTTTTTATTTCACTTTTGAAAAATACTGCCAGCCATTACGAGTGAGTAATCAAGACCAAAGTTGCAGCTGTTGTGTTTTCATGATTGAATGCCTGTTCAGGTTTGAACGAGAATTATTGAGACCGTATCGTGTGCAGGGACTTATGTGTGGGGGGTTACACAAAATCAAAATTCCAGCTCTGTAGGTTTCAATCCAGTGACAGTTTTTGAGGATTGATTGTACAATTCTTTCCATGATCAATCACGTTGTCGTCTTTGATTTGCCATGGTTAATTTACAAATCACCAAAGGAAATTTCAAGTTCTACCTACTTCGATAAATGCATTAATATTTTGTGCTCGTCATATTTGAATAACGAAGCACGACTGGGGAATTTGCCGTGCAAAACCATATGCATCAGTATTTTTCATTTTTCAGAAGTCTTGAAATATGCTTCGTGAAGCCATTGCAAAGAGAATACACACAGAAAAGATTTTCATCCGAGATCTCTTGATAGGCTTGGAGACAAAATTAAAAAAAAAAACTATTTCATGTTTTGGTGGATTTGCATACAATCTCCTTGGTCATTTCAATTGAAATGGGGGTTTGGAAATTCTTTTTCAAAATAATTTTATTTCTGTTTAAAAGCAGTTTTTCTGTGCATCATTCATGTTTTTTGTGCGCATCATTCATGTTCAGACTGATGGAAAGCCTCAGCCATGCATGTGTTTTTGAAAGTGTTTTCTGCTCTGTTTGAGATACCTCAGCACAACTCAGGGAGGGAGGAAAAGGGAAGGCCTGCACTAGCGTAAAATGTTTTTTTTTATCACCAAATGGTAGTTTTAATCACTTGGTGGCAGTCTTCGCATCTGGCATGAGATTGGTATTCGGCTCCACTAGGTCATCAATTTCACATGTCAGAAATGGCACTCGAAGAACCACCCATAGAAAGAAAAGAGAGGAGTGCTGGAAGATGAAACATTGACAAGCAGATTTGGAGGAGCAGGTTTTATAACTGTAATTTGACCAATGTTCTGAGACGAAACAATTTGTAATTACACCCGTTTACGGACAAACCGTTCAGGAGAACACCTTGCCATTTTTTGCACCTTGAAAAAGAGGAGGCTCCGACTGGTGCCTAATTTTTGTCACAAGTTGGGGCTTTTTGTGGTGAGAATAGCATTCGCCGATACTTTGTAGTTGATTTGATCAGTCGTCAGTGGCATAATAAAAGACTACCTCCAAAAACCCAGCCAGAAAAATAATTGCAGTTGGATTCATTTTTCTGTTTTTCTCAGAGTGGGTTTTGACAAGATCGACGCATGTGGGTCCGGAGGAATATTCATTACAGTTGTGTTATTCGAAGACCCGAAGTTATTTGAAGGCCTCTGCTGGCTCCTGAAGCACTAGTTTGCAACAGTTTTGCGAGAACTAGTTTTTGGCATGCGATTAGTGTTTGGGAACACTTCACAATTAATTTTACCAGTCAGGTAGGTCACAATAGAAAACCAGTGAATTGGAAAAAGCAGGGATGCAGGGATATGAAAACCTTCACAAACGGCTTCAGGAGCATTCTCTTGCTATTTTTTGCAGCCCAGAAAAGGGAAGCTCCAACTCACACCCGCGTTCTATCACCAGTTGGCGGCGCTTCATGGGATGAACTTATTTACGGATGTGTCAGTTTGTTTTTTACTGCCAGGAGGCAAATTTCTAAATTCGGAACAAACTCGCCAGAATTTCGACTAGCTGCGCACTAAATTGAAAACACGTTTGTGACATCTATCGAATCTAATCTAACCTAACCTAACCCTACCTCTGCCTGGTGTCAACCTACTGCGTGCTGCAGGGTGTCAAAAAGGATTTCATTATTTTTCAAAATATTTTTCCAAAATACCATCGGTGGGATTCGAAACCACCCAAAATACCATCGGTGGGATTCGAAACCACCATTTATGCAACCTCCGCGTCAACAGTACAACGCCTTGACCACTTGGCTGCTCCGACTGCTGAAAAAATCGCCACGGGAATCATAATATTCGTACATACTCGCAGAAATGTTTTCACAATGGTGTCCTTTCAGTTTCATACGCATGCCATTTGTCGAAATTCTGGCGCTTTTGTTTAGAATTTAGAAACAAGCTGCCAAGAGTGGCATAATTGAAAAAAAACCTACAGCACAATAAAAAACAAAACCACCACATAAACCGGAGGTCTGCGAAGGGATGGAACCATCACAAACATGTTCAGATGAGAATGTTCTAATGTAAATGCGACTTTTCCAGAGAATGGTTCAAGAGTTATTGAGACTGCCGGAAATCAGCCCCAAGAGAATGGGCATGAAGTGGTGGACTAAAGACACACATTCCACTTCATAACAGGAAACCCCAAACGAAATCGATGAAAAACTAAATCACTTAGTGGCATCAACAGTTTTCGAAGTTTACATATCTTGAGATATAAACGTTTCAATTTTGGACCAGCTTCACTGACCTCGCATTTCAACTTGCGTTGTTTCCATTTCACGCTTCGCATCTGAATATCCTATTCTTTTACCACCCAAATGGACATTTATTCATAGGTCACGGAGTCATATGGAGAATATCCTACAAATACAACACAACTCATAATTCCCATTTTGGGAGAGGAAAACATCATGGATATAAAATCGGAGATGGAAGAAGAAAACTTCTTTGAGGAAAAACACACTCCCATTCCAGGGTTGTCGTTTTCAACCACTGTTGATGAGCTGTTGCTGTTCGATCCTGTTTACGATGGGAATAATTTCAATCAGGATATAAAGTTGGAGCCAGGATCGCCTGAAAGGAAGGATGTCAAAGAAGTTACACATGATGATGAAAACAGGAATACGTGTTGTGACACGTTTTTAAAAGTTGAAGAAGGGGGAGCAGATTTCCAGTCGAAAGATTATAAATTCAGCTGGAATGATGTCAAAATTGATCCTCTGCAACTTTCTGATTATATGGGAGTTGTTTCAGAAAATTCAGGTAAACTGTTTGAAGTTTTCTGCCAGCATCAGATATTGAGAATTTTTGCCATTTCCTCTCCTTTTTTATTTTTTAGTTATCCAACCCAGTCACATCTGCCGTGGGGGTGACTGAAGACAATGTGGCCATTAATTGTATTGAAAGGATCTTGGGATCTCCAAATGAGCTGGCGATGAACAGTATTTTCAGGATTTGCATGCTACATTTGTTAAACAAACCAAATGTGAGATCCCTCTCAGAGTTTGGTTGTTTGAAAACCAGGAGCCGAATCCACCGAAGCATAACAGGACTAACTTTACTTGGAATGATTTTTGTGCATTTTTGTTTTAAAATGAAGGATGCGTTTGACCACTGCAAGAGTACGAGTGTTTTGTTGCTGTTTGTGGGATGTTTCATTTTTCTTGAATGAATTTTCTGCATTTTAAACAGAAAATGAAGGACGCATTTGATCACCTTTCCTGAATGGAAAGACAATGAAAAAGTAACTTACATTCGAACTCAGTTTAAACCAAGTTTAACCTGGATCAAGAAGACTTGATGATTTTGCAGCTTTTATTTGCTTCTCGCTTCACTTCTCTGTTGAAACCACAGCACCAACATCAACATTGATTATTTCATCGCAGTTGAATACAACTTCGAATGCAGAGGATCTGATTTGTTCACCAAGGAAAGGCAATGCCAGATCAGGACAACATTTCATTGTAAAAATCTTGTGAGAACCGGTGATGAGATTTTATGTTTTGTAAATGTTTGACCAATAATTTGGCCGGAACTCATAAACCGCAGGAAGGTGTCAAGGGTACAGCACTTTACTTTGTTAAAAGAACTTTTGGTAATGCCAGCCGCAGCATTCGAGAGAAGGTATACATTGCACTGGTGCGATCTCTTGGAATATGCAACTTCTGTTTGGGATCCGTACCAGGTGACGCTTATTGAAAGGGTAGAGAGAGTCCAGCGCAGAGCTGCACGCTTTGTAACTGGCTGTTATTCGCCATATGTTAGTGTGTCAGCTATGATTACCGAATTAGGATGGGTTTCTCTGGCCCGACGCAGGAATGATGCCAGGTTGTCAGCCCTTTTTCTTGCCCTCAATAATGTCGGAGGATGGTCTGACCTCAAGGGATTTTTGTTTCCTGCCCAGTACTGGGGAAGGGGTGACCATGATTATAAGCTTAGAGTAGGTCGTGTCTTTAGTAACCTTGGGAAATACTCCTTCATTGTGAGGACAGTGAGAGATTGGAACCTGTTGGATGGTGCAGTTTTTGGGGATGGGAGTAACATTTCTGTCCATACCTTTAAAAATAATCTCTGTTCACATAACAAGAAAGCACTGGTAATAAACGTCTAGCCCTTCTTCCCCCTCCCACCTGTTGATTTGCGCCGGACTATGTCCAAGCAAATTAAATTGTATTATTATTATAAGGGTAGCTGGTATTTATCCGGTCTTGAACAATGTTTGGGTACGGTGTGGCTCTTGGGAATTCCTGTTTCAGCTAACTTTGGCAGGTATGATCGCTACGTAATTTAAGCTTTTAGCAGGCAAATCAAATAAGGATGTTGGCTTATGCTTGTATTCATTGAATGTTAGGACAAACGGTGAGTGGAATTCACTTCCTGATGTGGTTTTTGAAGGGCGGCATGACATTGGTGCTGCAACCTTTAAGTGATATCTGTGCAGTGGTTTTCTGCAGACTCTTCGTACCAGAAATACTTTATGCCTTGGTGCCTAGGTTCTTATTCTGCTCCCCCGGAAGTTCTTCAAAACGTTTTCCTCCGGAGTCCTCTCCATCCAAATAAAACTACATGATACGTAAACTCCATTAACCCTTAAATTTTGGGGTTGTTGCCAGATTGCACTCTAAATGGTATTCGAGTGGTGTGTGCAGTGGGGGGATGAAGTTTAGTACTTCGATGATGCAGACTTCAGAGTTTGACAGCTGGGCGTCTGACTGATGACATGTGACCTTTTGCGCAATGTGATCCAGGACATCAGAGCCGTTCTTTTGATAGGTAGCAGGCTGTTCTGAACTGCAAGGCACTATCGTTGGCAACATTCCATTTCTTGGGAAGTTGAAAAGCACAGCTATCATCTTCTTATCTGATGTGCTCCATTTTATTCTTGGATTGTACTCGAATATTTCCCGATTGGATTTTAAGGGTACATATTCCTGTAGACCACTCCAATTGAACTCTTCTCATACTGAAACAATACTTTTCATTGCTTTTTTGCTCTGTTATTGAAAAATAGCATAAAGACAAAAAATTCATAAAATTTGAACAAATTTATTATTCGCATCATGCTTTTAATTGTTTTCTTTCAGGGAATGTGCAACGGTCAAGAGAGTCGGATGGTAGCTGTTATTCAAAGTCATCAATTATCCTGACTGTGCAACAGCTTTCCCAAGATGCAAGCCTAAAATGTGAAAAGCATGATTATTCTGCAAATAAGACATCTAGTTTCAAACATCACCAACGTCACTCTTCAGACAAAACATTTAAATGTGACGAGTGTGACTACAGCACAAAGTACTCAAGAGCCCTGAAGAGTCATCAAATCAGTCATTCTTCTGTTAAGCCATTTAAGTGCGACAAGTGTGACTACAGTGCAAAGCGCTTGACGAACTTGCAGATCCATAAAAGCATTCACTCTTCAGATAGACAGTTCAAATGTGACAAGTGTGACTACAGCACAAAGTACTCAAGAGCCCTGAAGGAACACGGAGTCCGTCATTATTCCGACAGACCTTTTAAATGTGACAAATGTGGCTACAGTTCAAACTATTCAAGAGTGTTGAAGTATCATCAAGTCAGTCATTCTTCTGAGAAGCGATATAAGTGCGACAAGTGTGACTTCAGCACATATCACTCAAGAAGCTTGAAGCGTCATGAAGTTGTTCATTCTTAAAAGAAACAATGCAAGTGTGACTATCGCACAAAGCTCTTGCACGATTTACGGAACCACAAAATTAGTCACTATTCAGATAGACTATTCAAATGTGAAAAGTGTGACTTTAGCACAAAGTACACAAGAAACCTGAAGGATCATCAACTCCTTCACTCTTCTGAAAAGCCTTTTCAATGTGACAAGTGCGATTTCAGGACAAACTACAGAGGAAACTTGAAACGTCATCTGATCCGTCACTCTTCTTGCAAAGAGTTTAAATTGGAAAGTGTGCCTGTTCTTTAGTGCTCAATGCTGTTTCTTTAGAGCAATTATTTGTGGGTGACTTTTGTGAAGAATCCTTCGAATTGAACAATTTTATTTGCTGTTTTTCTACAGCTTGTGAAAATGACTTTCTCTCAAATCCGTATTTAAGTTCTGCACAAGAGACATTCTCATTCTGTAATTTACATGGACCATTTTTGTTTTTCCCAATTCTGGTGATGTTTTATGAACTCTGGAACACTCAATTTTTCATTTCCAAATATTCCAATCGTAAAATCGATTTTGCTGCGCTAGTCAATTTAAATATGGGTATTATGAGAGATTTTTCTCAAAATCCGATAAGGAAAAACTGTTTTAAAGGGATGACGGGTGGAGTGGTGTCCGTACACGTTGAACCTGTCTGGGGTTCCCCAGAAAGGGCCGGGGCTTCTTTGTCCTGTTCATTCGGCCTCCTTGGGGCTTGTTGGACTTGTCAGTTGACCAGTTTCTGGGAGGTCACCAGTCATAACCCACCCTTGGTGGTTGTAGCCCTCCTAGCTCAGTTGTATCTGTGCTGCAATGGCACAAACCAGATGACTAGACAGATCTGTTTCCTTTTCCTGTTGCGAAGAAGTACGTATACGGATATAAGCCCCCTCTTAGTGGGTGTATGGCAAGCGGCAGGGTCAGTCGACGAGAGGGAGGAATGATATTTGTGGGTTGGATTTGGGTTTTGTGTCTGATTATGTCTTATTTGTTTATGGTGTGTTTTTCTGTCTGTTTCTGCTTTGTCTCTTCCTTTGTCTTCTTCCAAGGCAGATTTCTTTTCTTCAGTGCCTCCATGTGCCTTTTTTGATACACTGAGCTTTTGTTGTCTGATGATGTTGACTTGTCTTCTCTCTTAGATTTGAATTTGATTCTCGCTGATTGTCTATCTTATCACGATTTCTGCCAATTTCTGACTTTGATGGAGTTATTGGACCTATTAATTTATCACAGAGATGCTGCTTGTCTAAAAACCAGGGTTCCCAGCCGAACCTTGAAAAACCTAAAAAAAACCTTCAATTCATTGATGATGTTTTGGCAAAAACCTTGAAAATTGTCATTTGCTAGCATTCTCATGAACCTGTTCTTGTTTGGATAGATTTGGCCTTTGAGGGACTCAAATCTCCTAAACCTCCTCCCAGATGCTCAGCCCCTTGGGACCCTGCTGGTGGTGCCACCACAGACCCCACTTTTGTGGACTACGGTCACATGGGTACCACTTTCTGAAAGCCGGGAAAACCTGGAAAACGTTAAAAAATCCTTGAAAATGATTTTCCAAAATCGCTGGAAATCCTGAAAAAATGGCTCAGTTAGAATTAGGTGATTTTTAACGAAAAAAGCATCCGCCTAGCTCAAAACAGTGGCATCTCCATGGCAGTGGCAAATTTTAATAAAGTTCACTTTTAAATCACTGCCCCGCGTTACGAGTAAGTCATCAAGACCAACGTTGCACTTGTATGTTTCTCCAAATTGAGTACCTGTTCAGCTTTAAACGAGAATTTAGTCCATATCGTGGACAGACAGGGGTTGTCAGTTTTGAGAGTTTGGGTGCCAGTTCTGCAAGTGTCAATCCAACGATCGATTTGAGGATTGCTTTTCCAATTCTTCGTTATGATCAATCACGCCGTTCGTCGTTATTGTCGTGTTTATTTTGCAAATCACTGAAGGAAAAATTACTGAATGAAGGGAGAATTTCAAATTTTCTCTACCTTGACAAATGCATCAATATTGTGAACTCGTAATACAAGAACAGCAAAACACGACTGGAGAATGTGCCTGAAAGAAAAAAAAACAACATGCATCAGTTTTTTCTTTTTCAGAAGTCTTGAAATTTACTTCTTTCACAGTTGAAGTCATTGCAAAGGGAAGTCGCATTGAAAAAATGACAGCCGAAATCTCTTGGATACAAGGTGTGGAAATGAATTCAAGACACATTTTGAAAATCTCCTTGGTCATTTCATTTGAAATGTGGGAGGGAAATGTTCTTACAGAATAATTTATATCTGTTTTCAGCAGATCCCCAGTAAGCAGTTTGCTTTTATATCATTCATGTTCAGGCTGATGGAAAGCCTCAGGCGTGCATGTGTGTTTTGAATGTATTTTCTGGTTTAAGATGCCTCTTCATATGAAAATACAGGTTCATGATTCCCATTGCAACACACCACAGCATGATTCCCATTGCAACACAACTCAATAACCAATTTATTGTATTGCAACACACCAGATTTGTCTTGCGAAAATTTCATTTCTATGCACAACGTTTATTCCTCTTCCATTGTTGCATTGAAAGATGCATGCGTCTGTTGAATTGGCTATTTAACTGGACCTGAGGCTGAGTTGCAATCGGGGATGCGGCCGACTTTCTGTCAAAATGATTCAGACTGATGGAAAGCTTTATGCATGCATATGATGTTGGAAGTTTTTTCTTTTTATAGGTTGTGCCTTTTTATTTGAAAATGTATCTATCCCACGGCACCAAAATGGACCAGATTACATTTTATTTCCGATTGGGTGCGAGATTTCAAGTTTTTCAAAGCTTGTTCAGTACAACTTTCCCGTTTCTGAGAAGAAGTTGAAGATAACCAGTGGTTAAAGTTAACCACGCTTGGAAGAAGCGGGCATTAGAAATTGGTAATTTGACTTGTCTGTCTTCTCTTCGTGGAAATTTCTGACTTTGAAGGAGTCAACTGACCTTATATCTTTATATCTTATAAAGATAAAAGGCCAGCCTTTGTATCTTTTTATATCTTCGCTAGTGTGATCTAAGGTAAATGGCTCCAATGAAGGTAACGACAGCATTTGGCTTGGCCAAAATCGTGGTGTCTATGGTGCTTTTTCTTTTTACAGCAGATATTGTGGAGATATTTGTCTTTTTTTTTGTGCGAATTCACCTTGCCCAACAAAGCCTGTTTTTCTCTCTGGCCACCGAGCAACACACTCAATTTATCGGATTTTCAAATGTGATTTGACTTTTTTGTCTTCCATTGGAGATAGTTTCTGACTTTGAAGGAGTCAGTTATTGACCTCATGTCAGCTTCACATAAAAAAAAACGGATCTACGGCTTATTTAAAAATGGTTCAGTGAGAACCATGGTGGTGTTTATCTTTTCGAACAAAAAGAGAACACCAGCTTTAAAACAGCAGCATCCCCGTGTCTCTTTTTTCTTGTTTCAATTTGAAATGCTGCTGTCTTCGCCTTTCCTTTGTCGGCAAAACCCATACTGCAAACTGCAGTAGTGTTTCGCTCAATTCAGTGTCTTTTCAACTCAACGAAACGGAGTAAAAAAGTTGGGCCATCGTGAGCAGGAGATATCAGTTTTTAGCATTTGTGAAAAAGTTCTGGAGGGTTCAATCCAATGATCCTTGTTGAGGGTTGATTTTTCAATTTCGTGTCATGATCAATCATGACATCTTTCATTTTGAGATACAATTGCTTGATTTTAAAATGAGAAAATAAATTTTGAGAACTCCCCACCATGGAAAAAGCATTGTATGTTTGATTCAATTTCTGACAATGGAGGCTGTGGCCCCAAAGCAGCAATTGACTGTGGTTTTGAGGTACTCACTCTCCCAGCCTACTCCCCTGACCTAGCTCCATCCGACTACTTCCTCTTTCCCAATTTGAAGAAAGATATTCGTGGAAAGCACTTTCGGTCTGATGAGGAGCTGATAACGGCAGTCGAGACCTGGTTCACAGCTCAACCAGAAGGGTCGTTCTCACAAGGGCTGTCAAAACTATTCCACAGGTGGCAAAAGTGTCAAACCGTCAAAGGGAATAACATTGAGAAGGATTAGATAGAAGCCACACCAAATTTCAGGTTAAAACAACAGCTTCATGCCGAAGATCACTTTCACTTGAACACCCCTCGTATCAGAAATCGTAAAATTGGCCGCTCAATTTCATTCACTTTGAAGTATGATCACTTATCATTTCTGTGATCATTTCATTCACTTGGCAGCTGTATTTAATTCACTTTGAATGATGATCATAGATGATCATTTCATTCACTTGGCAGCTCAATTTTATTCACTTTGAATGATGATCATAGATGATCATTTCATTCACTTGGCAGCTCAATTTCATTCACTTTGAATGATGATCATTGATGATCATTTCATTCATTTGGCAGCTCCATTTCATTCACGTTGAATGATGATCATAGATTACAACGTCCACTCACCACAGTTCTAATCTGCTATCTCCTGTAGGTAATCAATCTTCACTATTAGCTTGACAGGTTACATCCAAAAATCCACAAAGCACACTTCCTAAGTACCTAGTTCTCTTCTTGTTCTCAACCTAATTACTCGTAATTCAACCGGTTCAACCTAATTTTATTAACAAGGGTAAAGAACAGAAAACATTTGTTTAAAGATGTAACTTTAAACACACCACTTCATCACATTTGAATATTATCAAGACAAAATAACAAACAATAAATTGTCACTTCTAAGGAGCTCATGGTTCTTCTTCCATTCGGCATTCACTGAACTGTCTCTAATACCTTCTCCCAAATTCTGTCCCTCAACACTATTGTGTTCATGTGGTTCACATTCACTATCCACTGGATATCACACTTCTCTCTCTGTCTTGTCCACAGGATCAGCATGGAATGGGTCTTCCAGGAACTACACCAAGCTGGCTTCCTCAAAGAATTAGTGGCTCTAGTAAACCATAAGCTTGCAATTGGCATGAAATCCTTCTTAATGGCTTATGCAACAACCCTGCCACATTTCTGAATGCTCAGTCATCGGCTGTCCTTTGCTCTCCTCTTCCTCAACTTCAGTACCAAAAGGCTCTGAATTCATCAGCCTCTTTAGTAAATGAAATCTCCAGCCAGCAGTCTCCATGACGCGACAAACCTCTCATCTTCATCCTTATCAGAAAAACAAAGTATCATTGAACCCCCTCCCCACCTACCTAGAGGAATAAAAATAAAAACAATTAGATTGACACTTAAATTATTTGTCCGTCACAAGATGATCATTTCATTCTCTTGGCAGCTCAATTTCATTCACTTTGAATGATGATCATAGATGATCATTTCATTCACTTGGCAGATCAATTTCATTCACTTTGAATGATGATCATAGATGATCATTTCATTCATCATTCACTTGGCAGATTAATTTCATTCACTTTGAATAATGATCATAGATGATAATTTCATTCACTTTGAATGATGATCATAGATGATCATTTCATACACTTGGCAGATCAATTTCATTCACTTTGAATGATGATCATAGATGATCATTTCGTTCACTTGGCAGATCAATTTCATTCACTTTGAATGATGATCATAGATGATCATTTCATTCACTTGGCAGCTCAATTTCATTAACTTTGAATGATGATCATAGATGATCATTTCATTCACTTGGCAGCTCAATTTCATTAACTTTGAATGATGATCATAGATGATCATTTCATTCACTTGGCAGTTCAATTTCATTCACTGAATGAATCATAGATGATCATTTCATTCACTTGGCAGATCAATTTCATTCACTTTGAATGATGATCACAGATGATCATTTCATTCTCTTGGCCTGTCAATTTCATTCACTTTGAACCAACATTTTGTCTCGATGAGCAGGTGCCTATGCTATTTTTGTTTGTACAAATATGTTTTCCATGCCAATTGTTCAATTTAACCAATTCAAATTCAATTTCAAATTTCAATCCAATGATCGGTTTTGAGGATTGCCATTTGATTGTTGGTCATTATTATTGGGAAGGCTGTTTCACAGGCAAAAAAGGAAAAACCACAAAAACGCCTACCAGAATGGATATGAAGCACAATCGGCCATATTACCCACTAGTAAAGCCCGTCATCCTTCCGGCTGACCAATGCAAAGCAAATCATGAAGCCCAGGTTGCTCCCACAGTTGATGTCCGCGCCAGCCTGTTTTCCGCCTCTGGGGCAAAAACAAAGCATGAAGTTCAGCATGCTCGATATTGTGAGGTTCTCGGCCAGTTGAAGTTACGCAGCCCTGCGCTGCGCACTTCTCTTGCGATGCTTCAGTGTTTACATGCGAACTCCTGATTTTCAAACATTTTTGGAGGATGCGATGTTGTCAAAACGCTCCATTTTTTGGGTTCTCCGTCCCCTTAACCCCTTGCCGGGGCACTGCCCTGGACCCCCGCTGGAAGCTCTCGCACCTCTCCCCTCGAACCCTCCGGCCTCAAAACTCCAGGCGCCCCTCCCACCTGGCGAAAGGCTCGATCGCCACTGTTTTCTTGTACTAAAATTTATGAAAGATTTGAGATGTTAGATGCCGTTTCGAGAACTCGAATTGAAAAAACCTTTTCAGACTCAAGCTCCATAGCTTATGGGGAAATACAACTCGATGATGCAGACTGGGGAGTTCTCTCCTGTGCTTCCACGTTGCTGACAGGAGAGAATTCCGGCGGCCGTATTCCCCATTGCAACTCACCCTCAGGTTCAACCCATTAGCAACATACGCTTGTAACAGGTTGAAATACGTTTCAAGCGTTTTGTCATTAGTCAATTCAATGGATTGTCAACGGATAGAGCGTTCTTGGTAAAATTTAATTTCTATGCAAAACGCTAATTCCTTTTCCATTGTTGCAAAATATGCATCCTCTGTTGGCGGCCATGAATCTCTCCTCTCTCTGTCCTAAAATCTACCCCCCTGCCTCCACATGCTTTTTAAATGGGATGTCCGTCTTTATTACACCCACCTGACAGGAGAGAATTATTTAGTGCGGATTGTTTGTTTTGCCATTGCCCATTGCAACTCACCCTCTGGTTCAACTCAACAGAGCCAATTCAACAGACGGATGCATCTTTCAATGCAACAATGGAAAGGAATAAGCGTTGTGTGGGTATAGAAATGAAATTTTAACAACACAAATTCAACCACTGAAATGACTGTTGAGTTGAACTTGAGAATGAGTTTCAAATGAGAATATAACCTATTGGATCTGAACATAGTCCTTCACCTCTTTGCATACCTGATCTTCATCCAAGTCATCTTCATCCGAGTCATCTTCATTTATTCATTATTGGGAATCAGCACCTGTTTGTGACCAACTTCTGTTGCATTCGGTGAGGATCAAGAAATACAAACTCAGAGCTGATGTAAAGTACCTACCTGTATTTGAAAGTGTGAGGGGAGTTAAACGGAATTCTCCTTTATTTGGATCCACCACAAATTGGGTCAGCGAATTGCAATGGGTGCATCATGAGACGTATTCTGGCTATCCTTCTAACGATGAATCATGCATGCGTTACAGAGCCAGCTGGAAAGCTTCCAATTACATGCAGGAGGATTCAGAAGTAGTGGACATAACTTCGCCCACATATTTATCTTGTAATTCTAAACAAAAAAGTCTCAATGAACCTATGTGTGCAAATGCACCGTTTTTGGCCGTAGCAGGCATTTCTTTTGGGTGTCATTAAGACTTTTTCTTGTTTAGAATTACGAGAGAAATATGTGGGTGAAGCCATGTCCACTATTTCTGAATCACTCTGTATCTCTGAGTGATTGCAATGAATGCCGAGGAATTTGGGTTGCATTCTCGAACTTGGGAGTGTCCGACCAATTGCAATTTCAGATATTTTGTACCCTCTGCCAATAGCTGTTTGTGAATGATTTTTTAAGTCCGTTTATTTGATGTTATCCTAGCAGCGCTGACACATTTTGTTGACTGATTTCCTTTAGATAGGCTAGGCAGAAGAGTTACCACAGCAAGACTTGGCCAGGGCCTTTAAGGAGAATACAACAGGCAATTTTGAATTTTTGGGTGAAAACGTCATTTTTTTTTTCAAAATAACTCTCTAGACTTTCTACTTCAAAAAGTATTCAACAGATATTCCGAAAAGTTTTTGTTTTTGAGATTTATTTATAATTTTCCGAAAGTCCACCAATTTTCTGTCCATTACCGTCTTCCGTCGATTTCAAGTTCTTCGAATTGTTGCAAAAAATAACTTCAAAAAGTGTCCAAAATGATTTTCAAAATTTTTTCGTATTGCATATCCAGTTCTCCATCAGAGGAACAAAAAAGAATCCAGCAAACGTTTTTCCTGAAGGCAACAGTTTTCCTGCTAGAACCATTTTTATTAGCACTTGGATTACATGCAAATTTTTGCGATAAAACTTTTATGTTGAAAAAGTCTA
>JASGXE010008747.1:0-17912 GCA_030068105.1 Sinentomon sp. SZTP_YWyxl
AAATTCGAAAAGAAAAAACCAAAATTTACCCCAAAAATTCAAATTCTCCCCACAAAATCCCAGACATTCTACCCCCCAAAATCTCAGAAATTCTACCCCGATAAAGTCCCAGAAATTCTACCCCCCACAAAATCTCAGAAATTCTACCCCCCACAAAATCTCAGATATTCTACCCCCACAAAACTCTCAGAAATTCTACCCCCCACAAAATCTCAGAAATTCTACCCCGATAAAGTCTCAGAAATTCTACCCCCACAAAATCTCAGAAATTCTACCCCCACAAAATCTCAGATATTCTACCCCCACAAAATCTCAGACATTCTACCCCCCACAAAATCTCAGAAATTCTACCCCGATAAAGTCTCAGAAATTCTACCCCCCACAAAATCTCAGAAATTCTACCCCCCACAAAATCTCAGATATTCTACCCCCACAAAATCTCAGACATTCTACCCCCCACAAAATCTCAGAAATTCTACCCCGATAAAGTCTCAGAAATTCTACCCCCCACAAAATCTCAGAAATTCTACCCCCCACAAAATCTCAGATATTCTACCCCCACAAAATCTCAAATATTCGGTCATTTTTTCAGAAACGCAATATCATATCACATGGGCGCGATGATCTTATCTGATCCTCAACAGACTTTTGCTTGCGTTCGACGATGTCTGACATCATTAAAAAGGCCAATGATGACTGCAGTTAGGAAAGGATGGTCTATGCCCCCCATAAATAAAAATCTTGGATCGTCTTTGCAGTTGTGCTCGCCTGGATGGGATACCAGCAAAGCTCTATAAACAGAAAACAATCTAGTTTCTCCTCTTAAGTAAAAAGAGGGTAGCCCAAAAATCTTTGGCCACAGCAAATGTCATATTTTTGTCACTGAATTTTGTTATTTTTATCGATGAGTTTCAGGGCTTAAATTTGGCGCACCATCTAGACCTTCTCTAATTAGCTCCATGCCAAATTGGCACCTTTCTGCCATCTCTGGAACAGCTTCACCAGCTCTTTTCTGAAAAAGCCTTCATGAGGCATCAAAAACCACTTGTCCACTGCCGCTTTCAGCTCCAATGACAATTTGGAGGTGCCACCAATGGTTTTCTTTAGCCAAGGTTGGAAAAACAGTAACCTCCTGATGCCAGTGCATAAAAAGAGATGATTGAGCTGAATTTTGATGCTGAGGTCGTCAGGACATGTTTCAACCCCAACAAAGCAGGGGCGGTGTCTTCCATAAGGGTGGCTTTCGGGGCCTTCCCTTTACTTTCTCAATTCATTTCCTGTCAAATTTTCAGGACCAGGAAATCATAATGCTGGCTGTTGCTATTTTCTATTTTTTTGATTTTTTGGTCAACCCCCCAGAATGATCCCCTTTGAAAAAAAAAACTGCCCCCATGCCCTCACAAGGGAGTTATGGCATCCCCCGTATCTTGTGGATCATGCATTCACCATGGAATGTGATCGCACAGATTCTGCGAATGTGGCCATCATGCTTTCTTTAATTTAATTGGCCTCCGTGGGTCAAATATCATGTCTGACTGAGATGCTCCATCTGGCACAAATTCAATAAGAATGTCAGGTAATGGAGGCAGACATGCTAAATCAACAACAGAAAAGAAACTATGCACATCAGGGAATTGAAATTTTGCCTGCAACCCATTGAAAGATCAATGTCAAAGTGTGCAAGAGAAGAAAAGACTTGGACAACTGCAACAGATAAAAGCTCAGTGGAACTTGAACAGCCTTCGTATAAAATTCGTGATTTGAAACTTGATCCAGCTCTAACCACGGATGTAGAGACTTCAATCGGAATGTCCTTACACGTGCATTGGTGTATAGTTCCGATCAAAAATATCAACATCCGTGGTTACGAGCTAGGATAGAAGTAGTTCCATTTCAAATCACAAAATATGAGACAAGACAAACTGACATAATAAAAAAAAAACAGTCAATTTAATTATTTGCTATGGCCAAAGACAGAGAGGGTCCCTCGAAGGGCCTTCTTCAAAATCCTCGCTTTTTCTGGTACCCGCATGACCCGCAGCTTCTTTCCGGGGCTGCAAAGGAGGGTTTTTTATCTGGTCCGAAAGGACTGGGTTTTCCCCCTACCTCCAGGGCGACGCTGTATGTGATCGACCAACCCTGGTTCCCAGCCTCGGCTGGCACAAATCAAAAAAAAAAAAAAAAAAATATGGCCAAAGACTTTTGGCTTACCCCGCGTGTGTATTTTTTGTTTTCATCTCACTCATTTTCCGGCCGCCTGAAGGTTGCAAGGCTGGTCCGGTATCTGTACAGAAAAGGTTGTGGGACGCAAGTTAATAAGGAGGTCAGGTGGATGCAGTTTTCATAGACTTTGAAAGGGCTTTTGATTTGGTTCCACATGCTGCCTTGATAGAAAAGCTTAAAATGGTTGGGGTTGAGGATATTATTATCACTTGGGTGGCTGATTTCCTCTCTGACCGAACTCAGCAGGTTGGGGTAAGAGATGCATTTTCAATCGTTGGCAGTGTGACTTCTGGAGTCCCGCAGGGAAGTGTCCTTGGGCCTTTGTTATTTTCCGTCTATATTAATGACTTGCCTTCAAGTCTCTCATGTCAAGCTTTCCTCTTTGCTGATGACTGTGTGATAATAAATGAAATAACATCTGTTTGTGATATCCAATCCTTGAAAGATGATCTGTGTCGTGTTGAGAGGTGGTGCTTAAAATGGGGCATGCGTTTGAATGTTTCCAAGTGCTCAGTAATCTCTTTCACAAACAAAACAAACCCATTTCTTGGAAAATACAGTCTTTCTAATATTCAGTTGCATTTCTGTGATAGTGTTACATATCTAGGTGTTACTTTTACAAAAAACATGTGCTGGGGTAAGCATGTTGACAAGTAAAAAAAAGCTAATTCAGCATTATTCCTCGTTCGAAGAACTTTTCATCATGCAAGCAAACAGATTAAAGAAAAAGTTTATTTTGCCTTAGTCCGTTCACTTCTAGAGTATGCTGCTGCAGTGTGGGATCCGTATCGCTTGATTCATGTTGAAAAAATCGAAAGAATTCAGCGTAGGGCAGCACGTTTTGTCTGTGGTTGTTACAATCCTGAAAGCAGTGTAACACGCATGATATCTGAGCTAGGATGGAGCTCCCTTGCTGAGCGACGGAGGATCTCTAGACTCGCGGGCCTTTTCCAGGGACTAAACAATGTTGGTGGATGGTCCAGTTTGAAAGAAAATCTGCTTCCTCCCACTTATTTGGGGAGACATGATCATGATTTTAAATTAGCCTCTATCCGTGCTAGTAAGGATGTTGGGAAATTCTCATTCGTTGTTAGGACTGTAAATGACTGGAACTGTCTGGATAAAAGGGTTTTTGGCTCTGGTCGAGACTTGAGTTTGAGGAGTTTTAAAATGAATATTCTCCAAGCAGTCGCATGATATGTTTCAAGAGAAAGGGTTTGATCTTCATTTGTAAGCTTTTTTTTTTCAGTCCATGTGTTGTTAGTTGGAGAATTTACCATTTCTGTTTGTTGGAGGAATTACTTACCTTTTTTTTTCTTTTTTTTTTTTTTACCACTATGACAATGCTTGTTAGCTGCTTAAGTCTCTTTTTGTTGGCTTGCGCTGGGCTGTGCCCTTGCAAGTGTTTAAATTAAATTAAATAGTTTCGAGGGTTGGTAAAAAATTCCCGGAAAGACCTTACAAACAGTGCCATATTCCCCATGGACCGAATGGACCTGTATCCAGGGCCTTTGGCAATGAGGACCCCATCAGGCTGCCGTATAACTGTTTTCTTAATTTCATGTGCTTTCTGCTGGATCTGGTGGGAAACGGGCCTCTGGAACACGAATTTTGCATCCAAAATTAATAAAAATTCAAATGTTTTCAGCTTCTGGGGGCGAAACCCTAGAACCCTTTCCAGTGAATGACGCCTCTGTTCCAGGGGGTAGTTCAGAGGCCCAAAATCAACTGGGTCCAGAATGAGAGTAGGTACAGTACAGCGGCGAGAAAATTAATTGTACCACATGTGGTGGCTTTTCTCTCTCGAATTTTCGGGAAAATCTCAATCCCATAAAAATTGGCATTGCAGCAATGATTTGACGCATATTTCCGTGCCACAAAATCCGAATTCTTGATTCTGAAATCAACACAACTCTCCCGGTTTTCTTTTCAAAAAACCGGCATGTACTTGTGGCACGAGTAATTTTCTCGCTACTGTACACGGTGGCAATTTTTTTAAATTTGTTATGATATGACGGGGCCCTATCCACCACTCGCTTCCGCCCTCCCAACTCCACCCACCACCCTCTGGACTTCCTGACCCCACCCATCTCTCAATTCGCTAACCTAACCTACACCCAGGCCATGGTATGGTCGGATAACTGCCCATACCTCTCCGCCCGGCCTGCTCTTTCTCCCGCCCTCTCTTTCTTATCAGCTCTTTCTCTCTCTCACTCCAGGGTCCATATTCCCTAAATCCGGCATTGCTCAAAAACCTTTGCGAAAAACAGGGGCACCATGGGGGAATGCAGTCCGAAACTAGTTTAGGACTGCCTGTTCTAGCTCTTTTATTGGCCCAAGTCAATCGGTCGTATGCACCAAAGCCACTAACCCTAACCCTAAGCTTGAAAAAAGCCAATTCCAAGTTCAAATGCACCTTTCTCAACCATGGAAAAGGAATACTGTTGTGTGTAGAAATCAAATTTTCCAACGGAATTCTACGCATAAAATTTATATGAAAAGAGATCCGTTGGAAAATTTGATTTCTACACACAACAGTATTCCTTTTCCATCGTTGAGAAAGGTGCATCTGAATGTGGAATGGACTTTTTTCAAGGTTGGGGTTAGTGGATTTGGTGCATACGACCGAATGTTAAGGACAGGGTCAAAGGACGGAGTACCCTGTGAAATGAACAAAGAAAAACTCCAAAAAACCTCCAAGGAAGAGCGCCAGCATTGCCAGGATTGAGAAAACCAGGTGGGTATACAGGGTGTTCCACTTAAAAGTGGCCCCTCGTGTTGTTTGGTTTAATTTGTTTTATTTTTTTCTAGTTTTTGGCCTTGTTAGCAGTTTTCGTCATCGAGGGTTGGGCCTTCCCCTGGTCTCAGCATATGGACTGCTGGGATCTTGCATAGCTTGAGTCGCAGGTCCTGGTCAAAATCTTCTGATAGCAGGATGACCGGGTGAGACCTGTTTTTTCTGTGCCAGGCGCCGGATTGATTTCTTGGGGCTTGTAAAGATCCGGTTCTGGACGTCCTTAACCACTCCTCTGACGTGGAACATCCATTCATCTCCGTTTGACACAGTCACGGGCCTCGTTTGCCACCAACGTTTGTATGACGTTCTTGGCCACGCGGCAGGAATGCCGAATCGTTGCACGAAAGCTTCTCGGCATATTCCGGACGAACCCTCGTCCCTGATTGACAAATGACTCGCCAAAAATTAGCTCGGCGGCCGAGAACACCATGACTTGTCCAAACTCAAGCTGAAAACCATACCATGGTCAACAAGGCCAAAATCTAAAAAATGAATGGGAAAACACACTAAACCGCGAACAAACACGAGGGGCCACTTTTAAGTGGAACACTCTGTCCTTCCATGGTCACTTTTCTCAGATTACGGTCACAGAAACAATAGTGAGCTT
Source organism: Sinentomon sp. SZTP_YWyxl (assembly GCA_030068105.1). Lineage (NCBI taxonomy): Eukaryota > Metazoa > Arthropoda > Protura > Sinentomata > Sinentomidae > Sinentomon > Sinentomon sp. SZTP_YWyxl. The sequence continues at coordinate 5,628 of JASGXE010008747.1, forward strand.
GCAGAAATTCGCCAAAATTTGTCTCCATCTGTTCAAAAAAATAAAATGCGTGATCGCAACTTTGTGTTGTGTTTTTGCAGCAACCCCTTTGCACACATCAAGCATCAAGGCTGCTCAGTTGTAATGAAAAGACAAGAAAAAAAAGGACTTAAATTAAAAGACTTTTCCTGGACTTCCCAAGGAAAAGTTTGGAAAGTGGCAGCGGAATAAATTCACTCGTACGGATTGAAAAAATTACGGCTGTTCAGGTTTTTGCAAAAACTCCATGCTGCAGAAATTAAAGATCCTCTTTGACAACCGAGGTCAAAATCTGACACCTCCAGAAGTTTTTTTGAATCTGGCGCTTTAATTTCTACCGCCTGCATAAGAGTAAAAAGGAAAAAAAAACGTTTCGGAGGCAACAGGAAAAATCGCATGTGTGAGTACATTAATTCTGCCGCCACTATACTCGCTTACTCGAACTGCAGCCACTCTTTTCTATTCAAATGGAGTTGATCGTCCACCTCTACGTGGGACAAAAGCAGTGAGATTTTTATGCAATGAAAAAATCAGCATATTACAGCAAAAAGTCCAGTTTATTCATCAGAAAATCGCAAGAAGAACAGAGAACTCATCAAAAATTAGTGTAAACAGCGGACTGGAAACTTACAGATACGCATGGCATGACGTCAAGGGCCCTTGCGAGGTACTTTCGACGATTTGATCGCTATGTCAGCAAGTCCGACGTTTCAGACGCGTCGCATGTCCGTTATCAAGATGAGATCGGTTGAATGCGGCATCGTTGCGTGGCATTGGTGATGGCGGCTGTGGCAATGTGTGAAGAGGGAGGGTAGTTGGTTTGGAGGCAGGGGAAGAGGTAAGTTTCTCCCCCGACCCCACTGCCCTCCCCCTCGTAAAGCACCTTCAGACATTGCCATATCAACCATAACCAATGCCCCGTAATGACGCTGCTCTCAACCAGTCTCAATGCTGCAAACAATTACCTGGTTTGTGGCGATTGTTGGATCGAATGTCAAGTTTTGATGACGACGTTTCGACCCCTGGACTGGAAGTCTTTCTCAAGTCTGATGATGATGTGATATGACGTAAGGAGGACTCTTGCCAGTCGCACAACACCAGCGGCAGTGAACATTCGCATCGCATCACCAGACTTGAGGAAGACTCCGGTCCAGGGGTCGAAATGTCACAAGCAAAACTTGACATCCGAGCCCACAATGGCCTAAAATGGGGTAATTATTTACAGTGTCATTCTGGATGTGTGCAGTAATTGCACACAGCACAGGACATGATGGAGAGATACGACATGGTTGTGACTGTTTTGAAAAATTGGAATTCCCCGAGTTTTCCAGGAGGATTCTCAGTTTTTCTTTTACATCATATCATCAGACTTGACAAAGACTCCAGTTCAGGGGTCGAAAAGTCGTCAGCAAAACTTGACATCCGATCCCACAATGGCCTCAAACCAGGTCTTGGCCACGTCATTGGCCAGTTACCAGGGAAAGGGTTCTTGGTCATCCTTTGCGGGTACGTGACGTCCCCAGGTGCACCTAATGAACCAGGTCCGAGAAGTCAAAAGGAGTTAGAAACATCATGGCTGGTAAAATTGTTTATAGTGTTTGCGAAACGGATCGTGGCGCCAGAGACACAATTTGAATCCAGTTTCAATGCGTCCGAAAAGTTGACGACCTGCTGACATGGGGACAAATAGCCGAGACTACGCGGTAAGGGTGCCTCAATCATCACTTTACTTTTGTCCATTTCGCACAAATGATCACCGAACCACGTGCAGACATCACGGAAAACACCCCGAACGAAAAAAACAGCGTTCGTAAACAAAATGTACAAAGAAATCTCACGTCACTTGTAAACAGAAAAAAAATGATCAGTCACTCGGAAACGGAAGTGAAAAAAAAAGATTTAAGCAAAGCCTTCGCTTATTTCATCATCATTGACTTGAGTGCCTTCTCTCGGAGTTTCTTTACAATCCTTTCCTCGTTGCTGTCCCCACTGGCACTGCTGTCACTACCACTATCATCATCCTCATCCTCACCTGCACTGTCCTCGTCCTCACTGGACACAGCCTGCTTTGACGAGGAAAAAGAAGTTAAAAAAAACAGATGTAAAAAGCTCCAATGCTTTTATTAACCCATTCCAGTCCAGAACACCATTGGCTGTATGCACCAAAGCCACTGACCCTATCCCTAAGCTTGAAAAAAAGTCAATTCCATGTTCAGATGCACCTTTCTCAACAATGGAAAAGGACTTCTGTTGTGCATAGAAATCATTTTTCCAACAGAATTCTCTACATAGAATTTTTATGTAAAAAATCTGTTGGAAAATTTGATTTCATTGCACAACAGAAGTCCTCTTCCATCGTTGAAAAAGGTGCATTTGAACATGGAATTGACTTTTTTCAAGCTTAGGGATAGGGTTAGAGGCTTTGGTGCATACGACCGCAATGTGGCTGGCGCCCATATGGATGCACTGCACAAACCAGATACAATGCTCACGCAGTGGCACCAAGACCAGAGTGCCACCGCCACCATTGGCGCCCTGCCATTCCAGACACAAAGATCAGATATCCAGCAGAGTAATAAGTTTAGTAGGAGTAGAGCGCCCTATGTGGCGCTCTGGACTTGGTGGCCAATCCATATGCTTGTGTCTGGTCTAGATGAAGTGGAAAGCAGAGCGCCACATATCGCCGTGGACAAATGAAAGGGAGCTAAGTGTAAGAAGAAACTTTAATTTCTACTCCTGCGATTTTCCATTTAAAACCCATTGATGTTCCGGTTCAACATTATTTTTCATTTCTCTGTTTACACTTAGCTCCTTTTAATTTGTCCAAGGAGATATGGCGTCCTGGAGTTGGCGCCAGGAGCTGATTTTAAGGGGGGGCCATATAAAAATTCAAGTTCCGTATTTTTCAACTGATTTTAAGTCCATTTTTGGTGAGCATGTTTGGTAGCATCATAAAAGTGTTCATACAAAATTTCAGCCTCCAAGCTAACCTGGTTAAGGTTTGGCAGCCATTTATTTTAAGGGGGAGTAGGGGGTCAAAAAATGAAAAATGCGTGATTTTTGTACTTTTTACCTTTTGGCGTCATCAAATTGCCCATTTTTTGCTGATTCCAATGATATAATTACCATTGCTGTGGCTTTATTGGTTGAGGAGCTAGGTATCGGGTTTCCCGTGCGACACTTTTCTCACGTGACATATTATTTTTCATTTTCTTAGAAAAATCCACAAAATTCAAGGCGCATTTTTACCGCTTTCACTTTTTTGACATTTTGCGAACTTTCGATTGCATTTTCTCAGTTCCCAGATGTCATGGGAAGGTGAAAATTGTCACACTTATGTAAAAAAGTGTCCTGAGTGGAGTGATAGAGCCAGATTTTTGATTATGTCACTCTATCTTATAGTTTTGGGCTATTGTTCAGCAAATGCCCCCTCGCTTGTAGTGGATAGACTGAAATGGAGGAAAATAACTCATGAACGAGATCAAAAATGCTAAATCTGGCTCTATCACTCCACTTTTGACAGTAAAAAAGACCAAAATGGCGCAATCCTGGACTCCAAATGTTTTACAAATGCATCATCAAAAGCAAATCTCCACTTTGCTCACCTTGCTCTTTTTGGCTGCCTTCGCCTTCTTTTTCTTCTTCTTAATCTTGATGCTGATATCCGATTCGCCATCCTCTTCCTCCCCGCTCTCCTCTCCCTCCTCACCGCTCTCCTCCTCAACCTCTCCTTCCTCTCCCTCTTCGTCCTGAGCCAACTTTGCCTTCTTCTGCTTCTTGTGGTGGTGCTTCTTCTTTTTAGCCTTCTTCTCTTTCTTGGCCTTCTTAGCTGCCTTCTTCAGCCTTTTCTCCTTCTTACGCCTCTTGCGGTCCTCTTCCTCGGAATCATCCTTCAATTATTGCGAGGGAAAAAATAAAACAAAAACACTCGGTCAATAAGCACACAGCCAGCCCGGGACAACCCAATCTTTTTCTTACCCCTTCTGGAATATGCATGTGAGGTCTCGGACACCTTCCTCGAGAGACATGTCTCTGGAATATGCATGTGAGGTCTGGGACCCCATACTCGTGAACCATGTCTCTGGAATATGCATGTGAGGTCTGGGACCCCTTCCTCGTGAGCCATGTCTCTGGAATATGCATGTGAGGTCTGGGACCCATTCCTCGTGAGCCATGTCTCTTTCTATCGAACGAACTCAACATCGAGTGGTGCACATGATCGCTTCGAATTTTAGACGTGATCTCCTGTCTCAAATTTGTTCATGGCTCCAGGTCAAAGCCACTGTCTGAGTGTACAGGAAGTCAAAAGTCAAGGGAATCAAAAGTTTTCGGCCTTGAAATTGTATTCAAAAGACTTTATCACACTAAGCCCTCCTTCACAGATTTTCACCACGTACATCTCAAACTGGAATGCCTTACAATTTATCAGTTGACCCAAAAATGAATATTTATTGGACTAATTTTCAGCATGTGCACCACAAACTGCATAATCACAAGGAAAAGACATTTATCACACATCGCTTGAGTGATATCTACCTCGGAGAAATCTGGCTTTGTCAAAATTTTTGGCTTGGTTTTTACCCCTAAAATTGAATTTGGGCGTTCTTGCGCGTATAATTATTGCTGACGCAGGACAGAACATTCAAACATTGCCTTATTTTTTTTACCCAAAAATGACTGCTGTGGCCAAACCAGCTAGTGTTCAAATTTTGCGCAGAAGTTGGTTCTGAAGAGTGTGCAAAATCGGACAAAAAAAGAAAAAATAAATGCATGCTGAAACCAGATACCCCATTTAACGGTTCACCTGGGAAAGCAGCAAGAAATTCGGAAGAAAAAACACTCCCAGAGGGGAAAAGAAACCTGAACAAAGGGGATTCGATCAGCTCACCTCTTCGTCCGATTCGCTCTCCGACGATTCCGAAGCCTCTTTCGCCCTCTTCTTCGCCTTGCTCTTCCGCTTCCGTTCCTTCTTCCGTTTCTTCCTCTTCGTTTTCTCATCTTCCTCCGAATCGCTCTCCGCCTCTCCCTCGCTCCTCCTGGCTACCACCCCTCCCTCCTCCAATTCCTCATCATCGGAGCCAGCCTGTGAGTTGAGAGAAACGACATGATGAGTTTGTGATGAGAAATAATTTTTTTTTCTGCACGTGCACCACGAACGTTATGATCACAAAATGAAGACATAACAAAAGCCGTTTCCCTTTCGTAACTTACGAGATCAACTCGCGACGTTTCGGTCCCACGGACGTGGACCTTTATCAAGCGCTGCTATCACACATTGGGAGAGATCGAGGGAGAGAGAGAGATAGAGGGAGTGTGATAGCAGCGCTTGATAAAGGTCCACGTCCGTGGGACCGAAACGTCGCGAGTTCATCTTGTAAGTTTACGAACGGGAAACGGCTTTTATTATGTCTTCATTTTGTGAAATAATTCTTCTCTGCACAAGACCCCAAAACTATGTAGTTGGTATACATTCCCCACAGTGATTATTATCAGCCGTTCAGTGGGACAATTATTGATGGCGGGATGTTGGAAATGTTCATTTGAAATTATCCAATTGGGTAATTTACGCAAGCAGCTGGTGCTCGAACCAGACACATTTTCGCTCTATGCAGGCGGATGGTAATTCTGAATGCGCGATTTTCCACTAAACATGAAAATTGTCGTGAAATACATTTTTTCCATGAGATAGGTACCACCTTTTCTCGCGATTACATGCAAAAAGCTGCGCCTTTACTTTTTTCCTATTTGTTTTTTAACCGTAGATGATTTGAAAAACGAAGCAGTTTCACCGCTTTTACAATGTGATTGCATTTTGAGTTTTTTCATATCACTTTTCTGACGTATTCATGTGAAATTCAAATAAACCATTCCACAGCGAGAAAAATGTTTTTTTTTACATGTTCTAGCCTTTTTCCACCACCAATAACGAATTTTTCTTTATCCTTAAGCGAACTTTTCTGAAAATTATCACCATTTTCAGCGTGCTCCAGACATGACCTTTCGATTTCAAGCATTAGAAATGGAAACTACGAGAAGGGTTTAGTTTCGCAATTTGAAAATGCCACCAGGGTCAGACTCAGTGGGTTGCCGCTGATGGCAAATTTCGATAAATTTGGGGACATGTGTCAGAAAACGGGAGGTCGCACCACATTTTGCCAGCATATTTGTCTTAAATTTGTCATGAGGAACTCGATGCAAAAAATGGATGCTATATGACATCATTTCCAGTGCCCTTGGTGCCCCCGCCCCTTTGTGCCCATTTTGGAGGCCATATTTGGGGAATGGGGATTGCATCACTCCTCGATAAGTTTGGTCACTGGATAAAGTGGAATGAATTAGGCACTTGATCTGTACGAGGAAGACGGCGGTATGCTTCTTAACTGGTTTTCCAGAACACCCTGTTTTCCAAACATACTTTTTTCTTGTGCTTCAGTTTCATCTTCTTCGTCGATATTCCTGTTACAGGTGGCACCTCTTTCCGTTTATGTTTCGACGAGCCACCCGACACGACAGACACGCTGCCGTCTTTCCTTCCGTCCACCGACCCACCGCCACCGTGGCGATGGTGAGTGTCCTTCGGGTGACCGCTGGCGTCAGCGGACGTCTTTAGGATGATCTTACGCTCCTCTTTGATTGGCTCCTTGTCGTGATGATGGCGTTGATCGGCTCTAGATTGCAGGAAAAGAAGGATTAAATTGAGTACAGCTATGAACTAAGAAATTGAGCCCTAGGGTGTGTGAAAGGGGTGCACAAAATTTGAGGAATTGTTTTTCATGTCAATATGTACAGGGCAGTCCAAAAGTCTTTGGCCATAGGAAAAACGCAAATTTGGTGCTTTTACCATATTTTGTGATCTGAAACTCATTCTAGCTCCAACCATGGATGTGTCAAGACTTTAATCGGAAATTTTTGCATCGAATAAAATGGTGACTTCCGTAGTGGGAGCTAGTAAAAGTCACAATCACGAAATATCATAAGAACACATCATTTAATTTTTTGAAGTGGCCAAGGACCTTGGGCATCCCTGAATATGCACATGTTGTTCTGATTCAGTGGTTTGAGCTGTAACAAGTTTCAGACCACAATACAAAAACAGCAAATTTACATTTTTCCTGTGGCCAAAGACTTTTGGGCTACCCTGTATAAACAAAAATAAATGAGTTTGAAAACCGACACCTTCTGGGGGTTTTTTTTTATAAAAGTTCCCCATTGGCCATTGTTGACGTGGCAACAGGCATGGTGTAGGAGTGGGACTTTGACAAAATACCTCTCTTATCATTTTTGTTCCTTTCATTCTGAGGAATGAAAGGAAAATCATTCAAATCATCTCTAATCATTCAAATTTCGTTCGATTCGAGTGATTTTTTCGGACCCCAATTGAGAATGCCCCCGGGCCATTTCGGAGTTCGAAAATAAAAATCACCAGAAGCGAATGAAATTTTGAGACACAGTTCCTCAGGACGTAACGATGCTGAAACAACCTACAAAAATTATATTTAAAACTTCATTTCCTTCACTGCTTGTCCGTTTCTCTTACCTCTTTCCCTTCCTGTCATCTTTTGCCCTGCCGGAAGAGGCCACGGGAGATCGTGATTTGTCCTGTGAAAAAAAAAACAGGAACAGAAAATTATCGAAATGTCATTTTCATTTTTTGACAAGGGAAATTCAACCATCCGCAAAAGAAAAAATCAACAATCCGCAAAAGAAAAAATTCAACCACCCACAGAAGGCAAACAATTAAGACATCCGCAGAAGACAAAAAAATCAACCTCAGCATAGGGGCCTAAGACAAAAATTAAACCGTCTGCAGAAGACCAAATATATTCAGCCATCCGCAGAAGACAAAATATATTCAGCCATCCACAGAAGACAAAAAATTCAACCATCCACAGAAGACAAAAAATCAACCATCTGCAGAACACAAAAAAAAATATTCAACCATCCGCAGAAGACAAAAAATTCAACCATCAGCATAAGACAAGAATTCAACCATCAGCAGAAGACAAAAAATATTCAGCCATCCGCGGAAGACAAAAAACTCAACCAGCCGCAGAAGACAAAAAAATATTCAGCTATCCGCAGAAGACAAAAAAGAATTCAACCACCCGCAAACACAAAAAAATAAGCCACGCAGAGGACAAAAAAGAATTCAACCACCCACAGAAGACAAAAAATTTACCATCCACAGAAGACAAAAATTCAACCAGCTGCAGAAGACAAAATCCAACCATCCGCAGAAGGCAAAAATTCAACCTTCCGATGATCTGCTGCTGTGCGACTGCATTTGGCTCACATCGTTGCTGTGGCGATCCAGAGAGCACCTCCTTTCAAATTTGGAATCCCTTTATATCCTGCAAATTTACCAATCTTTGTGAATTTGAAGGAATGCAGGGATTCCAAATTTGAGAGCTGCTGCTCTCTGGATGACCACAGCTACGATTTGTGCCAAATGCAGTTGCACAGCACCAGACCACCTTCACCAACCCCGTTTCGGTCCCACGTACGTGGCCCTTTCTAAAGCGGTGTGATACCTACACCGCTTGAGAAAGATCCACGTGTGCGGGGCCAAAACGTTGCAAAATTTTTCTTGTAAATTAGGAAGAAAACTGGCTCTTGTCTTTTCCTTGTGATTCTGACATTCGTGGTGCACATGCTGAAATTCTAAATTGACAAAACCTAAAAAATTGTGATCATCGTACAAAATGATAGAGGTACATGTGTTCCAAATTCCAGCAACCAGCTCTGCTGGAGTATGTCAGGGAGAAAACTTTTGAACCTCCTTCGTGCATCAAATAACATAGAATAACCTACATTCCGCTTAGCTGTACCAGGCCGCTGTTGTTTCTGTTGCCTGTGCCTGGATTGTGAATCGGAACTAGAGGATCCGCTACCCGATTCGGAATCCGAACTCTCGTAGGAACTACTTTGTGCACGGCCGGCATGACGTCGTCTGGCGTCCGCCTCAGCAGAGGTATCGCGTCTGGTATCGTGGTTGCGTCTGGCAGAGGCGCCTTGACGACTGCGATCTCTGGGGTCCACCTCTCTGCCCCGCGAGTCCTGGAAAGCACAAATGATCGCGGTTAAGGGGGGAGCCAACTCCAAAAAAGTGGAAACAGATTGAAAATATCAAAATTCCGGCTCTGTCACACCATTTCTGACAAAAAAAAACTACATCAGTATGCAAAATTTGGCCGTTTTATCTTGTCAAATGGCTGAGATAGAGCATTCGAAAATTTAAAAAGGCAGGCGAAAAGCGATTTGCGGCAAATAAGAATTTTACGAAAAGGACAGAAAGAACAAAATATCCTATGTCCCGCTGTTCGAAAAAAGTCTCTCATTTGAAAACGGACGGAGATACTAACCTCTGGTTTTTTACATTAAATTCCTCAGAAAATTCTCCATGAGAACGCAATAAAAACCAGACATGCAAAATTTGGCAAACTCTTTTCAATTTTGGGTTGGCCCCTCCCTCAACTTAGACGATGTGGGTGGAAATACAGGATGTCTGCAGCCGGACAGAGACCATTTTCCCTGACATTTCCATGTTTTTCACTCGGAAATTCCAAAAATTCCAGACATTTTGCTTTGCATTCTCATTGCCCTACAGGCTACATCTCAGCATATTTAATAGCCTGAATAAATGTTAAAAAAAAAAAAACCTGGAAAAACAAGGCCTACAATATGGATTTTTTGATATGCCCCAAGGGCCAAGTGTGGCATAAACTTGCATAACAATACAAATAAGAAAAGAAGATGAAGAAATCCAGTCAAGCCCTGTTCTGAAGAAAGTTACAGAGGCTTTACTTACAGGAGAAAGAGAAATTTCCAAAAAATTCCCGGATTCTGCAGAGAACTTTCACAAATTCCCCAACTTTTCCAGAATGGCAAAATTCCCTGACAAGAATTCCAGGTCTGCAGAAACCCTGAAATACCAAAGCTGACAGCAATGTTCCAATGGATGCAAACGCCAAGAGTGCAAAAAAAGAGTGTTGTCAACCAACTTCTTGGTATCTGCCTATACAGGGTTTCCCAAAAGTCACTCGACAACCCCTGCTATTGGCTAGTTTTCAATCTTCTCTTGTGGGCCTATTTCAACAGATTTCAGGTTCAGGTTGGGCAGCCTGCCTGCTGCAGGTGTTATCCATTCGAATTGGAACAAACTCCACTCCAAGCTTCCAGAGTTGCTTCAAAACTTCAATGCACTTTTCTGGGGTTGTCGAGTGACTTTTGGGAAACCATGTTTCAGGTCTGAAAAACATATCAGAAGTTAGCGTATTCACATGTTGCCGCAATTGTAAAGTCAACCGAATTGTTCCTGCAAATGGTGCGAGAAGTGAATCGCACCAAAAGGAAAGCGGACAGTGACGTTTTCCTCCAAAAATTCGGAGATTCCCACCCCCACAATCATTCAAATGCCAGAAGATCGACCACAACCCCGCAATCCCACATCTCCATCCTGTGTCAAACGCAGGCTAACTCATCAGCAACCATTTCGGCGCATCTTCAGTCTTCAATCCTGGAGCAGCAGTGGCCAGGCGCATTGATCTGCTTTGTATTTTGCTTGATAAAGCCCACGTCGGTGCAGGCGATATATGGTTGCTGTTTTGAAAAATTGGAATTCCCTGAGTTTTCCAGGTTTTCCAGGGGGATTCTCAGTTTTTTCCAGGATTGATTATGGGTTCAAGATCAAGAATGGGTTGTTGAAGAAATATAAGACATGTTGGAAAGAGAATTGGTCGAGTGGGTCAAGACAAAAATGGGATGATGAAGACAAAAATGGCAAGACAAGAATGTTCCTCAGGTGTCATAATTGGAAATTCAAAAAAAAAATGTAAACTAAAAAATGGAAATTTTCAATTTTCCAGGGGTTTTTTTTTTTTTCAAAAATCCCCGAGATTTCCAGGTTTTCCAGGTCACAAAAAAATTCCATGAGTATTCCAGGTTGGTAGCAACCATAGATAAGTCACCATTTACAACAACTTTATTTATGAACGGTTAGCGGCATGTGGAATTGTTAACAAGAATTCGGAGGGGGTAACTTTTCTTTTCTTGCTAAAATAATGACAAAAAAATCGGACAAAGGCACCTGTTTTCACTTCAGGCCAACGATGTGACCGTTCTTGGCGGAAAGGTATCCCTTAAACTGCACGCAAACAGGCTGGAAACTCACCCTTGACCCACGAGCGTCTTCCCGTCGGGAACGTGGGCGGTCGTCAACAGGACTACGTCTGCCGCCACCCCGGCCTGGCCCCCGTGGTGGACTCCTGAAACAAAGAGGAAAAATTAAGTGAGGAATCTCAACCAATTTTCCAGAAATTACAGCTTCGTTTCTGTCTGTCCCCCTCACACTTCATCAGTTGCCACATGAGAAGGAGCCCGATGGTGGTGGTAAGACGAACCTTCAATTTCTGGGACCGGATCTACCACAAAAAAGAACAGATAATCCCTCTGTTAGGAAATAATATTGAAAAAGAAAAATTGCATTTTCGCACCATTTCATGGAAAATCCAGCATCAGAACTGAGGGGTTCGAGCTAAGCCAGGTCCAAAGACCCTGATCTCTGACAAAGCCGCCCCTCTGCAAAAAAGCCAGAATGTGTGGCTCACGCAAAAAAACAGGGTGTTCGGTCCTGCCTGACTCAGCTTCATCCCCTCAGCTCGAATGTTCATTGGTTTTTGATGCTGCATTTTCCATGGAATGGTGGTCAGACGCAATTTTTCATTTTCAATATGTTCAACCTTGTCAGTTCTCATGGAGGGACCTTCGCACGGAACTGCCCTCAGAATAGACTTGAGCGCTCTCTCGCACAAATTTTAATATGGGGCCATAAACCCTTTGAAAACCCTGGATGTAAACCCTTTATTGGACCACATGTGCACATACAGGACAGCCCAAATTTCATTGGCCAAAAATTGAAATTTTAAGTTAGGTATATCTATTGTTTTTTTTAACTTTTTCTGGCTCTAGCTGTGGATCCAATTTCCAATTGAAGTCCCTGAAATGGTTTGAGCTGGAAACTTTTCAGATCCCAAAATGCGATAAAAAGAGTTAATTTACGTTTTTCCAATGGCCAAAGATTTTTGTGCTTCCCTGTGTAAAAAGGCTGAGGTTTGAGGGACACAATATAAAAAAAGGCATTCAAGATGAAATTGAGAAGATAAATGAACTCACTCAGAGCTGCGACGGCGTGATCGAGCGACCTCCCGCTGCCTCTCCCGTTCTCTCTCCCGCTCCCGCAGCATCTTCTCCTTCTGCCGTGCCTCCCGT